>JAQGAZ010001827.1:0-23883 GCA_034692225.1 Polydesmus complanatus | reverse complement strand
CGATTTTCCTTAAAAATTGACATAGTTATTAATTTTTCAAAACTATACTTTATCTTTACGGACACTATATAAGTTACTCGTATATCGCATAAATTGCGAGATGAAGTAGGTTTTACTTTGAGAATTGAAAAAACCCAGCAGGAATAAAAGTAACTAAAGGAAATACATTGAATTTGATAGAGTGGAAAAATGACATTCAACCACTGCATTCCGCCTTAAATATCGTTAACGACGCGATAGAATTCAAACCGAAAGAAATAAGAAGGGAATTGTTTACGTGCTCTAAATGCTTAAATCAAACATTTTAATAAAAAGTCTTAAGAGTTGCTTTTATCAAATTCAATTCAAAGATTCTTACTTGCAACGAAACTTAATTAGGTAAATCGGATTTTATATGAATAAGTGAAAAGAAGCAATAAATCCCTATCTTATATAATATATAGCTTCATTTGAAACATACTCCTACTCAATTTGCTAAGCACATGTTACTTATCAACTTAAATAAATGTAAAATAAAATGCAACATGCACATCTGAGAAATTCATCTAGGGTAGCAACAAAACACTGCTCAAGGTATAAAAATAAACAATTCTACGCTTATTCCACGGTAAATTTAATACAGTACATCCAAGCGTTTATTTTGTGACTTAAAGTTACTGGAATCAAGTCTAAGGCACATGAAAATTAAATTATTGATTTGATGGCCACTTTGTTCTTTCAAATTTGCAATTTTGCGATTTTTTTCTCACCAATTTTGCATGAATTATTCAATGATTAAAATGTCCCAAGTTTGTCACGTGAAGTGACAAATATTTACTATTTTACGCCAACGAATCGAAAGTTTTAGAGTTGTTTGGGGAATTGAACCCAACCGCCATCATTTTACCCAGGTTCTACGAGCCATAAATCTTCAAATTTTGTATCTATAAAAATGTGGGATTCGTATTTGTTATTCTATTAACAAATAATCTCAAATTTTTATTAAAGTTTTAAAAATTAGCTTTTAAAATCTGTTTTTATAGAAACATATTTCAGCTTTAAAAAAAAAAAAAATTTAAACGATTTCATCTCAAACTTTAATTTTTTTTTATTTTTGTAAAAAAAAAAAATTGATTTTAAAAAAAAAAAATTGATTTTAAAAAAAGCAAAACAAAAGAGAATACACAAAAGTAAATTCTTGAATAAGTTATGTGAAACGTGTTAGACTATTGGCGGCAGACGGGAAAATAAGATTATTATCCAAGAATATAATAATGGTACCGGTATATATTTTACCTAAATAAAAAATAAAATACGGTAGATTTAAAGTTTTCCCTAAAGACCATTCCATTTTGACGTCAAATATAAGCCTGGTAAATATACACCTAGCAAATAATACGAAGTAGATATACAGTACTCGTATATAGGCAACAAACAATAATTTTACTTTTCAACTTACTGTATTTTGAAAAAAATAAAAAAAAAACAGCATGAAATATTTAGCTTAAAATATCGGATCTCTAACGCCGAATGTAATTGAACTATATTCGTTTTAATGAAACGCTCACTTCCGCTGCATCAATGATTAATGGAGAATGCGATTCATGGCACGTTACATGTAGAAAATCGAATTCGAACATTGCTAACTGCGTGTCTTGAATCCATTTTCCAAATGTCAATATCGCCGTGTTAATAGACATTACTTAATGGATATTTCTTTTTGACTTTGAGACTAAATGCACTTTGCGTTACTCTTCAGTTTACATTACTCAGTACATACTGCACATGTTAGATAAAAAAAAAAAGAAGAAAAAAAGAATTAAGATTTCTATCAATCTACGGGCACTTTTAGCCGCAAATGGAGATTTATTATTGCAAGAGCTTAATTGATCCTTTGTTGTCATTTGCTTCTTCTATGACCACATTGTGCCCTAAATGCTCTACTTTAATAATTAGTCGAGTCCTTTCACTTCGCCAATTTCCAACTAATGTTTGTTTTAATTGAACAAACTCAACGAACGAAATTTTAAGTAAACATATAATTCACTTAAAAATTGTCGTGCGCATTTGAAAAGATAATTTGCCAATTAATGCAAGTACTTTTTTAGTTAGTTAAATGTACGTGCTTTGCTTAATAATTATCCTACTGCAGAACTTATAATTTCAATTTTATAAATTTAAATAAACCCTCAAAAGTGAGTTTGCTTAAATATCATTAAACTATTCTATCGTTAATTTTTTAGAATAATTGTTTCTAGCTCTGAAATAGCTTAAAATCATTATTAATAGCTACTTCAAGAAATATTTTTTTAAAAAAAATAATAATAAATTATTGCCTACTGTATTTGTAAAAGTAAAGTACTTTCCGTGTTTTTAATAATTTCACGTTCAAAATTCGTTAAAATTAAAATAACAAATATGACTTTAAAAACAAAAACCTACCGTAATTTATTCGGAATATTATTCAAAAAAACTACTAAAAAAAAAAAAAAAAAATCAAAAAATTGTTTTCATAAAAATATTGTTATGAAACCTTTCTGATCTACGATATCTCACTTTCTAGTTGGCATCAACGACAAAACGAATTTTTTTCTGCTCGATTTCTCTGAAAACCTCAGACATCTTTTTCTATTTATTAAAAAAAAAAAAATGTGCAAAACAGAAACACCAAAGGTTAAACTCAACATCTATTCTATCTGCAAAACTTGTGATCAATACAACGATTTTTAAATTTAATAAAACAATAACAAAAAACCTTCAAAGCAAAAAAATCCCACGCATTTATATTAACAATAATAATAAAAAAAATGAGCTCGTATTTTATTTATATTGGCAAATAGAAAAAAGTGACAATTTTATTTAAAAGTATAGTGAACGTCTTACAAGTTATGATACATATCGTTCTTTCCTTTTATACTTGTTGAATGTGAGTAATGCAGCTCGTAACAATCATTTGTCGTAATTATTTTTGCATTGTGTGTTATGATATTGTGTGCCATTAAAACACTTGAGGCAAGCGTTTGTAGGCGTCAAGATAATTGTTTTAGAAAATGCCTCGTAGTATTTTATGTCTTCAAAACGCTCGCTGTAGAAATTGCACAGCCTTCAGATATGCAATTATTTCTTTAAGCTAAATGCCATTAAGGTTTGACATAAACAACAGAATTAAAACATTACTAATTACAAAAAAAAAAACGTCAAACTTTTAGCATAAACATGCAAAGTGTTATCGAGTTGATGTTTTATTCCTCTTAATGTTTGAGCGCGCTCATTTATTATTATTAATTTAGTATTTTAACAATAATTGCAATTCAATACCTATTTTATATTTCAGATGCCAGTAAATACGCTCATTACGTCTTCAACTGCTTTGATCGGGAACAAAACGGTGAAATTACGTTTGAAGTAAGTAGAACAAATCTTTTCCATTAATATTTTTCCGCCACAATGTCCTCATTCGATCATGTTCTGAACGTGAGAGCTCAAGTAACGTGCCGAATTATTAATGCTTTATAAAAATTTTAAACTTCGGAATTTGTAAAGTTAAACAGATTTTACGAATTTATGTTTCGCATTTCTCAGAATGCGCATTATTACGAATGGAGACATGAGGAAAAATCTTTCTTATCAAATATTTATGATTTGCAAAGTTAAGCGCATGCGTGAAACTAGCAAACATTTCCTACCGTTAAACAAAAAAAAAAAAAAGATATCGTAATGAGGAGTTTGCGGTCGATCCCTTTTGACGCACGAATTGCCCCAGAAGGATGCAACTTGAGTCGCGTGCGGCATACCTTACCGAAATAAATATTTGATTAGTTCGGTGACGATCGGTAAAGTCGATCCTATGTCAACGTAAAATAAAAAGAAGTAAAAACACGTTAAAACGTATGAAATCGCAAAAATTTAGATCGTTACCGTGTAGAAAATACCGATCGATCGCAAACTACGTAATATTATTGCACTGTTCTCTCTGCCTATAAAAATGTATATTTTTTTGGTATCGTAGCAAAAGAAATTTTTTATGGACCATTTCAAAAAAGTTGAAACTCAATTTGCAAGTTATTTAATTTATATATATTAAAAAAAAACGTTTTTCAAATTTTTTTTTATATGAAAGTAATCTACAAGTAAAAATACATCATTTTTGTGTAAAAAAAACCCTTTTTTGTAGTTTTTTATGTCTATAATAAAGACACTAAACCATTCCCCCCCCCCCCCTCCTCCTAATGTTCGCACAAAAAAGTAACATCTCAAAAAAGAAATCTTAATTATATTTATACTAATTGCGGTATTTTGTTACGGCAACTAAAAAAAAAAAGTATACGGGGTTAGTTTACTCATAAAGAATAATTTTAAAATAAAATTTAAGTATTTACCGGTATCTACGAGTATTATACGAGTAGCAAACAATTATTTTGATTTTTCGTAAGTTTTAATTTTTGGAGATTTTATATTTTAGATAATAATTATTGAATTAAGTTGTGCAAAGTATAAATCATTAAAATTTAAATTATCTGTCTTTTTAAGTCCTTTTTTTAATTAAATAATTTTTGAGCATTTGTGCAAGATTAAGTTTTGAAGAAAGAGAACTTCCATTTTATTAAATGAGACATTTTCAATGTATACGAATCTAAAATTTAATCCAAATAAAAATTAGAAGTAAATTTTAATAATGAAATAATTTTTTTTTTTTTTTGATTTCTGAACATTTTTATTTGTTTGAGGTAGCCTACATTAATTACTCGTATAACGAACAGCTGTAGTTACACTGTACACGTATTACTTTTACAGTTCATTAAAAGTGTTTTATTCTGCGATAATATTTGCTGAACGTATAATCTTTACGTCGGTTTGGTGTCATAAGGAGAAAGCTTTTTTCATCAATTTGACGTTATGAAAGAATAATATTTATATCACTAGGTCTTCGTTTTACGAATACATAAAAAATGCGTCAAAAAATATTATAAAAGTTGTTTTTAAAAAAAAAACAAAGGACATTATGTATATTAAAAACTTACTCTGATAGTATCAATTCAAAATTTTATTTTTTGCACATCAATTTTAGTACCGTACTTTCAAAGTTTTTATGTAAGAAAAACTTTCCAGACATTTAAAAAAGAAAGTCATTCGGAGTACAGTAATAAAGTTTATTTTAAGTAATAAAATATTTTTGCCTTTTTCCAGAAAATATTAAGTTTTTTATATATATATTTTTGTAGTTTTATTTTGCATCCTTTAGCAATTTAGAAGTCTTAAATGACGTGTTAAAGATAGGTTGGGAAAAAGGGGAAAATGGAGAAGCGAAAGGGCAGGTACGGAAACCCCGAATCAGTAGTGTCTCTAAAAATCATAAAAAATGATGTTAACGGCGAACATTATCAATGCATGGGCATAAAATATGCGGAAGTTGTCGTGTCCGAATGTGGTAACTGCTGGTCTACGCATGCGTCAAATCATTTTAACGCTCGCACGCGCCCATTTTTTTTCTTTTTTTTACTCTTTCTCCAGCACATTATTTTCTGTTTTCTTGAGAATAATGCATCCACCGCCAGCGTACACGTACCGTATAAAAAGCGAACGCACTTTCCAACAGGCTCAATGAGCATTGTTGAAGTGAGTGAAAAGTTTTGCCGTATCTGTGACGCGTAAACTAAACAGGAAACGTAACATGCAACAGAAAGCTCGTCTTTTTTCCGCTCTTTCAACGCTCATTATCATGCTCGTAGATCATAATTTTTTTTTCTTCACTCCTATCACGCAAACTTGTTTTTTTAAAATAAATATTGTAATGTTTCGAACTGTTTAATATAACATCAAAAAAAAAAAAAAAATTTTCGTGACTTTTTTTTCTTCTCTCAATTATTTTTTTCATTCAATTTAGTTAAAAAATTGTGGATGCGTGCACGACGCGCATGGATTTTGTACAGATAAAAATGACTAAATCAAATTTGCTTTTATTTTTACTCGAAATCCAATGATTTTTTGGCGCGCGTACGTTTACTAAAGTGTATTCATCCGAGATGCGGTTTAAAGTAAAATCACATTTGTGTGTGTGACGTAACATGCTTCCAAAATATCGATCTATCATCGGTATACACACGGCAGTACCCGTACAGTATACGCTAGCGAAGAAGTTACAGTACATGAACAGAAAGATGTGTACATAGAAAGTTTGTTTAGGAAATGACTCGAAGAAAACCGGAATAACGAATTACAGTGCCACCCCCCTTTTTCTTCATCTCCAAATAGCATTAACAAATTTGCGAAATAGTTATTACCTCTTTTTAGCCATAATTGACACCCCAAAATAAATATTTAATTTTTTTGCTGTTTGAGTCTTGCAAACCTTCGGGATAATGAACAGTTTTGAACGGTGCATTTAAAATTCGCTGAAATAAAATCTGCCAAAGATCAATTTTATAAAGAAATATACCGCATGCTATAAATTGTTTTTTTTTTTTATTTTATAAAAAAAAAAAAACGTTTTATTAATACCGTATCTAACATAAAACACTGTCAATTTTAACATTAATTCTGATATTGTATTTGCAACTAATGAGTTTGACCTGTTAACAATAATAACAATACGTTCATACATGAATTGATTTTAAAAAGATTTGTAGCACAATTTATTTGTGATCAATTGCTATTGTTTTATTTGGTTTTGTTATTAACTGACAAAAAATTTTAAAAAAATTATTACAATAAAAATCGTATATAGTGCGACCGCTTATAACACGATTTTTGCCCGGTCAAGAGACCGGGCACCATTGGAACATGTAGTGCGACCATATTTTGATCCCCCAGAGATTAAAAGTCTGTATAATAAGACCGTTTATAGTGCGTTCCATTTGAATGAATTTTTTTTCTAAAAAAAAAAATGCATTGCAAATGTATAGTTTTCTCTTACAAATTGCATCATGCACGGAGAAAAAATTCCAAAAAAAAAAAAAAAGATTTAAAAAAATAGTTTTCAGCAAATGCTTCATTTCAATGAAAAAACACCTCTGTATTTAAAATTCATAGTGTTTCCCGGATATAGTGCAAGCCCGCTTATAGTGCGAATTTTCTTCAGTCCTTTGAATCGCACGGTAACAGGTTTTTACTGTATTAACATTGCTTAAATAATTGAATATGTGGTCTAAAAAACTGATTTTTTTTGGGACTTAGTTTTGTTTTGATCTTTTTTTTTTCTACTATACTTTTTCGTAATACTGACATTCGTATTGCTTACGCTTCACTGTAATTTGAAATCTCGTTCAAATATCAAAAAAAAAAAAAAAAAAGTTTTGGTTTGCATGCAAAGTAAATAACATTAAAGTTGAAAGAAAAACTTATAGGTAAAAAAACAGCAAACTGCGCTTCAGAATAAACTATAAAAAGAAAACTGAAGAAAAAATAAACCAAACCAGAAATTGAGTTTTGAATACATTTCCTACTTAAACTCTTACAAAATCTTATTTCGTACCAAACAATCTAGGTGGAGGTAGAGAGAGATTTATGCAGAATTTCTAGCCATCTCGCGCAAATTCATATTTTATATAGGCAATAATGCTCAGCAAGTCGTGAATTCCAAATAAGTAAGTGAGACAAAATTATCAAAATATTTACAAGTAAAAAATATGCAAAATAAATGAGGTTTTTGCGCACGAGATAAACAAAATCAATAGTTTTCATCTATTTTTTAAATCAAAGTTACGGTAAAATAACAGTTTAAATTACTAGAGATGGTTGAGTCATAAAATGTTTTCTCATTTTTTAAACAAATGTTTTGAAAAATTTACAAGTACAGTGTATTAAAACTTTTTTTCGCGTAACTCGCGTAAATGAAGGGTTTCCGGTACATTTTAGTTCACGAAATATTAACCCGCTTTTTATTGATCTCGCTATTAACGGCATACATAGTCATCAATTAATAAGCTCACATAAAAATTAAGCTTAAAAGCTCTACGGTTCATATCAAAGAAGATTACCCACGGATCATTAACTTTTAACAATAATTATCGCCTTAAAATAATAATGAAAAAAAAAAAATATTAAGTTTTTTCTAATCAATTTAAAAAAAAAAGATCTGCGGTATGTACACTGTACACAGTGGTTTACTGAAATATGCGAGCTACGGTATAGCAAGCAAAATAAATACATGTACCAAAATATGTTATTGACATTAAAAATTGGATCACTTTGTACTATAATTAAATTAAATATTAATTGTACACGTATATAGTATATAATATAACAGAAGAAAACTAAATATATGATAGAGAATTTGCGGTTATGATTTGCTCCATTTCTTGTGTCGTCATTGGAATTCCGTGCAAGTTAATAAAGTTAGAGAAAAAAAAATGCGTTTTTATTTTTTGATAAAATATTTTACGTATGACGTCATTGCGGCTTTAGAAATAATTAATTTACTTTTTAAATGTTTATAATAAACATAAAAGTTTTAATTCTTACGTCATATGAAGTAAAGTTAAGCATAAAAACGAGAGAAAAAAAAACAACCGCAAATTCTCTATTATAATTTATATAGAAGAAGAAAACTATTTTGTATTTAATAAAATGCGCGGCTTAAAATAAAACTGGCTGTAAAGCATATTAAAAGAAATGCTTAATCAAAAAAAAAAAAAAAATAGATGATCGCATTTTTCATTGTAGCTAGCCAAGCAAAATATGCATTAAGTTAAATTATACCTGAGCGATGAGTGAGGAGGAGTGTCATTTTTTTCTCTCGCGTGATTCCCGCTCGGTTTCTCATTGAAATTAAAACTCGTCATTAGCGCTAATTTCATTATTTTAAGTGGAGCAAGACTTCCACACTGAAAGCTCCGTTTTAATTTCAAAATTGCTTGCCAGAATATTTTATTAACCGATTACTGACTATTTATTAAGGCGCAAAAACTGCCATTTTTTATTAGCTTACTTATGCGATAAACTAAGCAGCATGATAAAATGAAGCAACATTTTTTTTTTATTTAATAAAGGAAATTAGAAAAAAATATATAATGAAAAAAAAAAAAAAACTTAAGACGTCAACAATAAGCGTAGGGGGGAAAAAACTAGCACTACCGGAAAATGAATTAAAATCAAAATCGATCTTTCGTTTAGAAAAAGAAAAAAAATAAATAAACCTAAACATCAATGCAATGCACCTAAACTAATGACAGCAAAAAAAAAAAAAAATACAAAGTTTATCTAGGAACGTAGCAAAGAATAAGAGATTAAACGTCGTTCCATTAATAAAGATCTCAATTCTCCCATTTTTTTTTTTTTCTTCTTTTATCCGCCATTTTTTCTTTTATTCTGCTTCTTAGCAGCATTTGGTGTCAAGATCTTATCTGGATATATATTTTTCGAGTTAGCATCAATCATTTTATCTAAGTTTCGCTCGAAGGAAAATTAAGTGCATTTGATGTGTTTATTTCTCAAAAGGGGGAGAGAGCTTGTCGCCTTGTCTCAAGATTAACTTCTTAAAATCCGAAAATTGAACCGTCGATCATTAGCACAACATTTCATGTTTGATAAATTTGTCGAAACAATACATTTTTGACTCCGCATTGTTTGCAATTTTTATTAAAATATACGTCATTTGATGTAATATATTGCATTGTTAAAATAAATAAAAACCAAAAAATCTTTAAACTCTTTAAAAAAACAAACTTTACCAATACAGTAACCTACTTAAAATAAAAAAACGTTATTTCTATTTATTTTACGCTATGCAACATATTATTTATTTAGGTAGTCTAAAATATTGTCCTTTATTAATCAAAATAGTTTACGAAATTACGGTTAGGATTTAGAAAACCGCAGAATATCGATTATACAGAGTAATTTGAGTCAAAAGAGTTTTTGGATAATTAAAACCGCACATACTTAATTTGATGAAAGATGTTTAAAAATAGATATTAAAAAATTTAACATTTTTAGAACGTAGGTTTTAACCATTTAAAAAAACTGATTAGCAATATTGACAAGTTAGAAAAATAAAGTTCTACTTTATTAATGTACGATAATTATTGAAGAATATTTTAAAAATTTATTAACGTTTTATCTGCGCCGATTCAAATAATATTATAATATAATGTGTAAAAATAACAAAATAAATATTATAGTTGCGCATCAATTTTATTGATTTTGAAATAAATTGTTGCTATTGCAAACTTCAGAATTATGCAATTATGCATTAAATCTTATCATTTTTTTAAAAAAAAAATTAAAGAAATAGATACCTAAAAACTTTCAAACATTCAAATCGATAATTAGGAAAATTCCGCAAGATAATTATGCCCGTAATAATTATTATCTTACATCAATTTTGTAAATTAAAAAAAATGTTCTTGGGTTTCAAAATTTTTATAAAATTTTGTTTTCACCAACATTTCATGTACAGTAGTCCAACAACTATATTAGGCCTATAATTTTTAATATGTTAAAACATTAACAAAATTATAATAGTTTACTATAATTTAATTATTGAATGAAGCTGTATTTACCGGAATTTTAATTTAAGAAAAGCTGCATTTTCTAAATTATAAATAATTAATACCTGTATTTAATAGCGCATGTTTGCAACAGGGCTTCATAGAATTACTATGTACACATGCCTAGAACGGAAAACCTACAAATTACCTACTGGGATACTTTCATGCACTGTACTGTAAATACTTAAAAGCGACCCCTAAAAGAGCTTCGCTGCAAAGCACGAAAGAAATGGGGGGAAAACAGGAAGAACATTTTTACAATAAATTCAAATAAATCAGTGTCGATGTTACACTTGAGCAAATAAGATTGTGGTTTGGGACGCGGTTTTAAGAAGAAAATGGGGGAAGGTGTAACAATTCTTCTAAAATAATAAATTTCATTTTATAGTACCGGGAGAATATTAATATAATTTTCATTACTATAAAACCATTTGGCACTGTCGTTAATTAAAAAACCGCAAACTTACAAAACCAAAAAAAAAAAAAATTAATTACAATAAGATTTAGTGCCAACTCCTTGATGACATTTTATCGCTTGCATCTTAAATGTGGAAAGTGGTTTTTGGCATAATTTACTTAAAAAATCTCATAAAAGATTTATTAATCCTAGTAAAATACGCTAGTATCATCTCATTAATTTTTTTTTTGAGTAACGCAATTTTTATGTCGAAAATATTTAAAAACTGCCTACGGTACTGAGTTCGCGATAACTTTTCAATGTAAAACTGTAGGTAACAATCGAGTGAGGAAAAATATCACCCAATACTCACAGCTCATTTATTTTATTATAGGATTTTGCGGTTGGTCTTTCCATATTACTTAGAGGTTCTTTAGAAGAGAAACTACGGTGGACATTCAATTTGTACGATATTAACCGAGACGGCCATATAACGAAGGAAGAAATGTTGACCATCGTCACCTCTATTTACGGACTGCTAGGCAAATCGATCGAGCCTCAAGTTGATGACAACACCGCCAAAAACCACGTTGAAAGGGTATTTCAGGTAAATACTAACTCTGACAAAACATCTACATAGTACGTGAAGCGAAAAAGTAAATAGAAAAGTATCCGTAATGCGGTTGTCTTCCAGCTAATAATGGGGGCCTCAAATAGATTACTAAGTTGCTGCGTTAGGAAGATTGAAAACCTAGGAGGAAAAAAAAAAACATCTTACATGTTCATGTATTTTCTATAGCTACACTTAAAAACTGTAATCCCACGAGTTTTCGTTAACCATGGACACCTTATGCACAGCATCAATTTGTAACCGAAATTTAAAAAAAAAAATTGTTATTGTTACAAAAAAAAAGTAGCCCCATTATAAATATCTAAAAATTCACCATGTGAAAACGTCAAATGTTTACCTGAAAATGTGTATTAATAAACATTTTGCAGACTTAAGCATAAGAACGAGAATTGCAAAATCTCTATTAGCTCTTGAACAATTCTATACATTATTAATTTTTATTTAAAAAAAAAATGTGAAAGTTTTGCTCAATAGCTAAGCAACAGATAGACTGAAGGCATGGTTTATCGTATTTTGTGTCAACATCCTTCTCGTATCTGTTGCCGAAGCCAGTACCAAGAACATTAAATAAACGCTCAAAATGAAAGCTCAGCTTATACGGTATTACAGATTAAACATCAAACTTTCCATTAAGGGTTCTAAAGAGCGTTGCAAAGCAACACGAATGACCCCGAGCAATAACAAAAACTTATTAACACTAGGCTATTTTGAAACATTATTAGAGCTTTAGTTGCTATTATTTAGCTAATAACGGTAACCAAAACATAAAAGTGATTATTTTACAGCTCGATATTATATTTCAAATTTTCATATTATAATTAACAATCTTAGGATAAAATGTATTTCTTAATTGCGACTCTTCTTTCCTTCGCTTTTAATTAACTGTCCTTTAACATTATTCTTGTTTGATTTTGCAGAAACTTGATTTAAATCATGACGGAGTGGTGACGCTGGAAGAATTTTTAGAATTCTGTTCGAACGTGAGTTTCATACATTGTTTTATTATTTGCCTAATAAATGTCATCTTAATTGTGCGGTTTTAATCATTTCCCTCTTAATCGATTGAAGCAAAAATGGGGGAGGATATTAAAAACCGACGAAGTTGAAATGACAATTACCGTATAATAAAAAGTACGATACCCGTTAATTGCAAACCTCAACACGCATGCGTTACATCGACTTCTACTTTATATTCAACCTTGCATGAAATTTGCACTAAAATTATAATCAACTAATTAACTGCATGTTTCTAATTTCTATTTTCAATTACATTCCAATGACGCGTGTCAGTCTTTTTTTTTTTTTTTTGGAACGCATGTAACGCAGTTTGTTACGATATTGTGTTTTGCGTAACTCCTACTAACTTAACCCCCAACCTCTCTATGTTTTAATACTTTTTTTTTTCTCTTTCGTGTTCATTGCTTCAATTTTGATATGTATGCGTGAACCATTTTTAGGACGATTCGATTAACAAGGCCATGTTCATGTTCGACGGGCTATAGAGAAGATGCGCTTAGATCGAATGATCGCAGCCCCTTCATTATCATGTGTATAAATGAAACCCAATGGAATTCATTCCTATCACAAAACAAAAATGCGGACTCATTCTCTCGCTCTCTTTCTCTACAAATTGTATAAATAAATTCTTTACGATAACTTTCAACTCCTCCCATTTCTCTCTCTCTCTCTCGTCATTATTCTAACTCTCTATCACTCTCTTATATTCATCTCTCTATCTCATTCCTCGTACCATTTTTTCCAAGAATGTTTCTCCAGATCATCATCATCGTTATATTTTCCTAGATTAAATAATTCCGAACTGGAGAAACGAGTGAAATATTTTATTCAATACGTCTTTCTAATAAACTTTGCTCTTGTAAATAACATTATTTTCGTCCAATCATAATCGTCAACATCTTTCCAAGAGTTAATAAAAAAAAATTTTATTCTAGCGTTATGTATTCAACTTACATTATTTTATCTTTTATTTGCTAGATCCCTGAAAGCATATCACTGTCATACTTTAAAATTCAATTAAATTGAAGGGAAATTCAATTTTCAAACTGCTCAAAAGGAGTTTGCACTTTCTTTAAAGTAAAAAAAAAAAGAAAAATACATTTTTTTAGAATTTAGATTTACATGTACATTTTACACAAAATTCAAATTTTTAAATCTAATATCTTAAAAATCTATTCTAATTTTTATATATAAATAATGTATTTTTGATATTAATAATAATTCGTATTTAGTAAAATAATAAAATAGCGAGGAAAAAAAATTTAAATAGATTTTAATATATTCTACAGGGCGTGTCGCCTACATTTATTCAAATTGTAAAATCCTACGTCTTTTAACGATGTAAAATGTTTTGGTCACTACTGAAAGTTGGTCAATGCATCCACTGTTTTTTTTTTGGCTGCATTAACAGCACTTGCAAAAGTTAATTTAATTTTCGCAGTCTATTTGTGTAACTTTGATTAGGTTTCCCTAAGTTTGATTAGTGTTTTCGATGTTATCTCAAGGATTTCCCAGATAAATTGGCCTACTTTTTGCTATTAAAATTAAAGCACTCTTTGGATGAATTAGAAAACTGCCATTTTACATGAACAGTACGGACATTTTTAATTTACAATTCTAAAAGTACCAAATTAAAAATGTTAGCTAGTCAGTTAAAAATCAAAAATATAGTCTTGATAATAATATCATAATAAGTTTGAATTAGAAGATTGCGGCTACCAATTTCAAATTATAGCTGGTAAAATTTATATATTTTTCAAACAAGTACTGCTGCTTTCTTTTTATTAATAATAAATTATTTTTTTTAAAAAATCAATATTGAGCTTTAATTAAGAGCGAAAGATGTTGACAAAAAATTCTTAAGCCGCCCACAGTTTCTTTCAAGGTTTCTAATTTGCATTGTTAACTGTAAATGTGGAATAAAATAGATTAACATGAACATTATTCGCTTGGATTTTTTTTTATTACGACGATATTATTTCGAAAGTGTTCGCACGCAAATCCTTCAATCATATTTTTATCTAAAACAATTTTTTGGCGCCAAATCAATTGCGAACGAGAAAAAAAAAGTATCTCTATGTAACTCAATTAACGTAAATTGCAATTTCAAACTGCAGACTAAAAATATATATATATTTATATATTCCATAAAAATCAATTTAAAAACATTTAAGCTTACCCAAAAAATTTTTATTTTTTTCCTTAATTCCCAATCAATTGATAAGAAAATAAAATTTTAAATTACCACAAAGTGCGCGTTTGCATTACTTTGCGCCACGAATAAGGCGCCCCACTTTTAATTTACCAAATTATCTTGAAAAAACAGAAAGCAATTAGCAAAACCGAGCTTAAATTTATCATTCATTGGAAACATTTGGTCGATCTAGACAGGCGCGCCATTTCATTGTTAAATTCAACTTAATCCTTTCCAGCGAAATTGATGAACACTATTAGTAATAAGAGAGAAAAAGCGATAAAAACAATCACTTTTTATTTGTTTCCTAATTTAATTAAGATTCGGTTACTTGGAAATCCCACGAATGTACCTGGCATAAGTCTGTCTAGCAGACGTTTTTGAAAAAATATACGAAAAAAAACTTAAGTAAACAAGACATTCTATTCCGTCGAAATTTCACGAAAAGATACCTGTATATTGACAACAATTCAACTAGCATAATTAATTATAACTCAAGGCATAAAATCTGCAGACGAGATGAAATTAGAAGTTTGTGTTTGACTCTTTAAAAGTTATAAAGAGGAAAATGAAATATTTACCATTAAAAATACGTTGTTGTTGCGACAATCCTCCAGAGTTTAATATTAATAATGAATCATAAATTGAAAACCAAAAAGTTAAACAAAAAAATGTACAATTTAGCCAATTATAATTTTATAAATTAGTTTCCGTCAGCGCAATTAATTCATGTCATGCCTACAAATTCATAGTTAATAAGTTGCCACTACTGTAATAAAATGAACCGCAGTACAGCATAATAATTATAATCATGAATACTCGTACATCGTAAATCAGCCAGATATCATTACGTCATACCCTTCATTACCGATAATGCAAGCTAAAAAACTTTAGTCTTTTTAAAAAGTTTGGAATAATAATTATAAAATAAATAGTTCAGTCTGCAGTACCGAAAAATCACAGTAAAAAAAACAACAATAATATTCCTTTTTTAAAAAATATTCATTCAACAAATTTGCTTTAAAATCCCTACTTGAAGAAAAACCGCATGCGTTACTGTATCGGGTGGCGCAAAAAAAGTGGGACCCCTCTTGAAAACTTGCAATATAACCAAATTATGTTTTTGGCGAATTTAAAATTGTAAAATTTTGTTTCTTTCCTAGCTAAACCTTTGACGTCACTATTTCATTAACTACATATCGTGGTTTTTATAATATAATATTCTTTTTAAAGTTTCTAAAATTTTTTTTTTACAATTACCAAAATAACAGGGGGTCCCACTTTTTTTGCGCCACCCGATATATCTTTACGTGAATTTAATAGTTTAAGTTCTAAAAATTTTTAACAAAATTTTAATTTTACCAAAACAAAATAATCGGGTTTTAAAAAAATGAGTAAAAATATTTTAGAAGCATTTCATGATCAAAAGTACAGTATCAATAATTTCGATAAAATTTTGATTCAGTTCATTGGTTTATCGTAAAACTTCAAACAAAGCTTTAATAATTATTCATAATAAATAATTACAGCTCTGAAACTTGGTGTTAAGAAACTTCACTTCAAAAATGATCTCACCGTTGAAAATCTGCTTACCGGTAGTGCTTAAAAATTGGTATACCGTATTAAAATTGAGTCGTTTTGACTATCAATATAACAATAATAAACAGTAACAAAATATAATGGCAACTGTGGAATATTTTAAATTCTATAAAAATTTGTTGAAATTAATCTGAATTTATTATACTTGAGAGCAAAATAACTTAATAATTTATTTAGTTGTAACGTTATTACGAAGCTACATGTAGTTATATTGCGCTGTATTTATAAAAAAAATAAACCGCGCGTACAACATAACCATTAATATTGATGTCATTTGTCGTTATTGTAATATATGAAGTAAACAAACTTATTTTGACAAATTTTGACGACATTTTTTTCATGGTCTCGAGGGTCAACAAAAAAAAAAAAAATATATATATATATATATATATAGTTCGAAATGGTGTTCGACATCTTCATTTGGTCAATATAACTATTCATTCAACCTTGGACTATTCACCAAATCAATTTTAAGTGGTCTAGTGCAACATCATTATGATATTGACACACACACATATTCGAATCGCGATGCTCAAATACGGCGCGCGAGACAAGTGTGATTAGATTTTAGCCCAAAAAAAAGTCGTATTTATTCATTCAACGGAATACCCTTAACTAATTTTTTTTTAAGTCATGCCATGTCTCAAAATAATCGAGTTTAATAATTTAAACCATCATTTTAAATTTTTACAAATAAATTTGTTCTTAGATATTTTGAAAGAAACAACTTTTTATAAAAAAAATAAAAATAACCAGTTCTCAGATGTTATTTATGTTTAGTCTGATTTTTTTCTAGCCATTTTCCACCAACCCTCGGTACATAATTATTTTGTCCGCGCCAGTACATATAGCATTTCTACCATATTTCATCCAACCCTCCCCACCAAACGTACATTAACGGTGCGAGTATTCATTGAGCGCAACGAAACAAGTCAACAAAATTCTTGCATGAATTACGAACACGAATATATCTAGCCAGTCATCATGGCTCACAAACCGCAATGGCGACGACATAATAATCATAAAAAAATGAAGGATTAAAAAATAAATAAAAAAAAAAAAAAGAGGCAGATAAAAATCACCTAAAAGCCATGGCAACCAAAAAAACTTTGCGTAAAAAAAAAAGTCCAACTCACCCACATGACAAATCCAAATCTCACTGTAAACAGATGGACTTCGCCAATCCGAGCTTACAAATCAGTTGGACAACAAACAAAAACAGATGTCTGAGTCAGAACTGCTGGTGATAGGTACGTGTGTCCAACTTTCACTATTTTCCCAGTCGACATACCTTGTATTTACTTAAACAAAATTACATCAATTTAGCTTAAAACAAAAAAACCCATTTTTTTTTTCTTACAATTTCTCTCAGTACCCATCCATCATACATTTATGGCTACTACTTTGACGGAAAAAGGTAAAAATGAAGATATGATAGATGACGAGATTAGAAGCTCGAAAGAAGAACCGGCAAAAATTAATCCGGCATTTGTCATCGGTGCCAAAATGACATCCAATTCTTCTATCGAGATGTCTTCCGATGTGGTCACCGAATTGGAAGACTCGAAACAAGAAGAATTGGAAGAAGAGAGATCGAGAAGTGGACGAGGATGCTGCCGGGGTGAAAGAGTGGAAGATGAGCTCGATGTTATTCCTTACCAAATCCTCACCTGTCCCGAACGATGTGTGAGCAGCACGGCCAGATGGTTAAAACGCATGTCCGGCCTATGGTTCGCTCATTTCTTTCTACTATCTATACTCATGTGCTACACCACATTAGGAGCCTTCATCTTCCTACGGGTGGAAGCCGAGCACGAAGTTATAGAAAAACACGATATTAAAACACACAGTGATCAACTACTTTTTAATCTATGGAACCTCAGTCAATACGCCAGTAACAAAACGGAATGGACAAAACAGTCGCAATCTTTGATGTTCGAATTTGAGAAAGAACTCGAGAATTGGTACAAGATGGGATTCTCCGCAGATCCGACAAAAAAACTTTGGACTTTTTGGGGAGCCATGTTTTATTGCGGAACTGTATATTCAAGCATAGGTAAGCCTATAAACTTTTTTTTTTTACATTTAGTTTTTAGTACCGGTACATCATTTTCTTTTATAATTAGATTTTGTTGTGCCGGTAAGATAAAATTT
Organism: Polydesmus complanatus; assembly: GCA_034692225.1. Lineage (NCBI taxonomy): Eukaryota > Metazoa > Arthropoda > Diplopoda > Polydesmida > Polydesmidae > Polydesmus > Polydesmus complanatus. The sequence goes on along the minus strand of JAQGAZ010001827.1, from coordinate 5,425 downwards.
ATTACTGCCAATTTTCCAAAAAAAAAAAAAAAATACTAGTTATAATTATTATTCATGAATAATTAATATTTGTTGGAAATTCACCCAACATAAGTTTTAAAATTTGCATTTTTCAATCTAAAAATGCTGAAAATTATAAATTCATGTAAGCTACGTGCTTGTAATTTTACCCAAACATGCATGCATAAAGACTTAATTATTTTACGCCAAAATAATTTTTAAATGAAATTTTTTTAACTTCTTTTACAAAAAAAAAAGTAGCTGGTACTGTACAAAATTAAATGTTACCAAGATCTTTCAAAGAAATTAATTATTTACTTAATGTTTTAAAGATTTAAGAACGATTTTCATTAGTTTTTTGTAAGCAGTAGATCAAACGAAAACCACATGATCGTTATCTTACTTAATTCTAAGATGTAGGCCTATACGGGATAGGATTATCTCTCATCACATAAAAATTAAAACCTCTTTTATTATTGCTTCATTTCATAAAATATTATAGTGAAACCCAATAGAAAAGGTCTTAAAAGAAAGACTAAATGTGTCATTTTTATCGAGTTGTTTAAGAGCTAACAGAAATATAGTTTAGAGTAGACTATCTCTAAATAAACAACAAACACTATTAATGTCTTTCACGGTCGTAATAGTTTCATTAAATCGGATTAAGGGGAATTACAAAAAAATTTATTCGTTCATCTCCAGCGGGGGAAAAAAAGGCCCATCGCAAAGGCTCTTATTGATTAGAAAGCATGATAGCAAGCAAACAAACATTATGATACGCCGACTACAGTTGAATGCCTGATTTAGAGAACGTTTGGAACTACGAAAGAAGATTTATCAAATAATTCAAGTCAGAAACAAAAATTAGGAAGATATTTTTCTTGTTTATAAACTTCAGTATCTGTTAAATCCGTTTATGTTTCTTTCGATCAATATTGATGCTGCTCATATTTTTTTCTTCTCTTAGCCTAAAAATAGCATCTTTTTTATAGAATCTTCGCTCTTGATTTTAAGTGCAGTTCAATGTCGATTACCATCAGCAAAAATCAACGCCGAAAACAAAAAAAAAAAATGATTTCGCTAAATGAGAATTGAGAATAAGAAACAAAACAGTATTTTGTCAAATTCAATTTCTATTTGAACAGACGTGTAGGTTCGAAACTCCACACACGCACATTTCATTACCGAGCATCGATCTTTTAGAATGAAGTAAATCTTAATGTGTAATCACAGTCTTAATGGCTTTACGATGACCTCAGAAATAACAGTTACTGCATATTTAACAGCAAATTTATACGTATAATCACATAACTTAATTACGAAAATCAAGTTGCAATGATTGATGGTATTAAGTTTTTCTGGCAATACCAATGCCAAGTTTTGCTTTTGAGCCAAATGTCATACAAATAGTTGGCGGTTAAGTTTTCATTTATATGATTAAGTATGACAGTTAATACCATTTCGATTACAGAAAATTCTTAATTGACCAAGCGTCTATAATAATACAGTATTAAAAAACATTTTTCATATGAATAAAAAACTACAACGTACTTTTTTAAAAAAAAAAATTTTTTTCTTCTTAAAAATAATGTTTTGTAGTCTTATAACAAATAATTTTTTCTTTACTAGAAATATGTACCGTATTTTTTCCCGTTTTTAGTGTGTTATTATCCGTATTATACGAGTTAGGCTCTTCACTTTAACTTGGATACTCGAGGTTTTACTGCATTTAATTATGTTGCTTGAAAAAAGTTTTTAATGAAATCTTTCAAAATAAATTAATCTCTTAATAAAGCTTTAAAAAATTTAAATTGATTAAAATTTAATTGAGCTTACTGTAACTGCAAAATATACTCAGCTACAATAAAATCTCAGTAGCCTACAGCACATGCATAGCGAAATTTACCCTGCTAGTTTTTATTATTACGAGTAGTAACAGGCGTTTTAAGATTGCCTTCGTAATCTACTTCTAAATAAAATTTTCGAAAAACTATTTTAAAAATTTCGTCTTGTCAATCATTTTTGTGTCAAGCAAATTAACCAAAATAAATTCGAAAAATCTTAGCTGGGAATTTAGTTAAAGTGGAGATCGTTGTTATCGTAGTAATAAAATTGTTATAAATGGGAAACCATATGATCGCATTGAATACTTAACCCAGATTTTTGCAAATGCTTGTTATACAATAATAATTATTGATGCTTGCAATAAGTTATCAAAGTTTTTCTCTACAGATATCGATAGCCATTGTCAAATTATTTCGTCACATTTTAAAACTAATTGAATACCGATACTAATTTTTAAAAAAATAATAATAATGGTTCAATTTATGTGGCGTTGCTTACATCAAATAAATTAAATCTAACCATCAAATAGAGACAATAATAAAAAAAATGTCATTTTTTTAACAATAAATTTACCGTACGCATCGTTTTTTTTTTTCTACCTCCCGAAAAGTTAGAGTTTTTGACATTGAAGGTTGTTAACCTTCACCATCGATATGCAATATAAATAGCGTAGAAAAACTATTATTTTTTTTTTCAATAGTGGGGTATTTCTTGCCGTAAAAGCTGTTTCCAATTGAGAACTGAATATCTTGAAAATCTTTCGGCTAACCTAACCCGTGAGACCCTCGCTCAACGTTCTATTGGCGTAGACCTACTACGAGGGTGAGCAGCAGTAAGCTGGCAAAAGAATATAAAACTAGACCACAAAAAGTAATAGTACAAATCATTAAAAGTCATATACGTGCCAAGATTCCAAACATAAAAAAAGATACGACAGTAGTGATCCTTTCCGCGCAACCAACTTCCAATCATATTTCTAGAAGAGAGATGTTGGGGTCAAGAAGTCGCCATGTAAACATAAAAACGCTATTACGAGTGAAGGGAGAAAAAAAAACTAAATGAAAAGAAATCCGAATTTTATATGATAGATCTCATACAATAATAAAGATCGATGCATTTACTCCGCGATAAAAAAAAAAGTACGAATGGTGTTAAAACGATATTTCGCGCTTATTTCAATGTTGAATCGACGAAGTGCTTTAAGTTGGTCAATAAATTTAATGAAATGTACAAGATTCTATTGATTTTATAATCTCTGAATAATATACATTAAATTAATTTATAATTATAGATGCACGCCAAATTAAATTTAAATACCATACTACGTAATTACTCGCTAATAAGGCCTTCTTTCACCGTATTAAGCACTGCGTGTGTTTTATTGTATAAACATTGCCACACCTCTTAAGTTTGATTTTCTCCCATTTTTTTTTTTTTTATTTTTTAATTTCCGCTGTTAAAAATGTCATCAAAAAGAGTGCATTACGAAGCTGGGTGGAACGCGAGAAACATGGAAAAAAGTACAGTAAGTAATGATTAACTCCATGCAATAACATAGACAAACAGAAACATTTAAATAAATTGTATAATCTAATAGTTTTAATAAAAAGGGCAACCCTATATGGGCGAAGACCTTCTGTATTCACTTGTTTGTTTATTATTATTTTCTTTTTTTCTTTAAAGAAAAAAAAAAAGTAGCATTTTTACAAGTGCTCTATTAACCCAATACATGTACAGTTTATGCCGCTCTGAGTTTTCGGTTTCTCAAAGTTGTATAATGTACTTGTCAATTTGAATGCATTTAGCTTTTAAAATGAGCCGAAGTCTAAAGCGTTAAAAAAAATTGCCGTTTTCTGAATATTTTCAAAATAAAAACCCTGCGAAAACAACAATAAAATATTTATATTAACTTCTATAACACCCAAAAGGAATACATGTACACACTACTTCCATTGTTTTTTAAGATATTCATGAGTAACGATATTCTACGAGTAGACAATGGTACTGTAATGTTTGAACGTATCATCGATATTTGCATTGCGACCTATATATTTAACCGTAATTCACTTCGCATCTTTTTAATGTGCATACCATCTTTAGGGGATGTATCAAAGATTCAAAGTGAAGTTTTTGGTAAATTTTAAAGATGTTCGTATAATCGATGTAAACTTTGCTCGCGGTTTTTTTTCTATTTAAGGCGTATTTATTAGTACTGTACCACTAGTGACGAGGCAAAAACATTTCCAGTAGTAATCAAACTTGTTTTCTTATAAACATAAAAGTTACCCCCATCTTTAAAGCAATTATTTTATTCGAACTTATCTTATAATAATACACTACGGTAATCAATTCTTTCATTTAATATCTCCATCTCGTGATTCAATTACAAGAGTCCAAACGTATATTAAGATTGGGTCTATTATTTGCGGCTTGAGGCAAGGTTTCCCCAAGGTCGATCCAGTGCTCTAGCTATCTGCAAGCCCGGCCTCTATTAATTTGTTTCAGCTACTGTACTTCTCTTCTATTTTCACTATCAAAACAATCGTTTTCTTTAATTAGACCTGCATCAACTCTAATTAAATGACATAAAAATAAACACCGACGAATAGAAAATTCAGTTACTATTTTCGCTCTACTTTCGCATGTACAAGCCGATGGAGATCAAGGGACTAGTATAAAAACTAAGGGAAAAAAAAGGTAAAAGGGAAAAAAAAAGCCGAAAATGTAAACATAGATTTTAAATATCTCTCCGTTCCAAAAACTATTTTTAACTAAGCTTCCTTATTCAGACAACGAGTAAAAAGCTGGCAATAATTGAAAATGAGTACAACGCAGATGTCTGGTCTCTGCAGATTTTATTTTTATTTGGTTTTGTTATACCCCGGTACCGGGTTTCGCTTTTTATGCTTCGCGCGCGTACGGTGAATTCACAATAGAAAATTTTTTTTCTAATGTTAAATAATTGAGAATCATGACTGAGCAAATAGATCCTCAATTAATAGTACGGAAAGAGAATTCGAAATTAGACGATTCAGTAAAGGCCATTTCTTCGCTTCTAACTTTGCCGTTGGAATTAGTGAGTGACGCCGCGCAATCTTTTCGCGTAACAGTCATTCACGCCGGCATCGATTTGCCCAGCGTGAAAAATGGGTTCATTCACTACGCGACCCTTCTCATGGCGACGTACATTTACTGCTTTGCCGGAGCTTTCATGTTCCGGATACTCGAAGGATGGCACGAAGTGCGTGCTAAATGTGACATTCAAAGGGAAAAATACTCGCTAATTGAAGATTTTTGGAATCAATCAGCTTACATGGATTATGACGAATGGAAAAATTTCGCCACAGGAAAGCTCAAATCTTTCGAAGAGTCCGTTCATAAAGCTCACGACGAAGGCATTACCACATATTCGGGAACCAAAGTATGGAGTTTTGATGGCGCATTAGTTTACTCCATTACAGTTTTTACCACGATAGGTAAATAAATTACCGCAACCAAAACTTCCCAGGGCCGTGGCGTGGGGTGATGCAGTGATGCGGCCGCATCAGGCGCCAACTCTTGGGGCGCCAAAACTGAGCCA
>JAQGAZ010001826.1:0-23886 GCA_034692225.1 Polydesmus complanatus | reverse complement strand
GATTTTTTTTGCAGTGAGTAAACCATTTAGAGAAAGGCCAATGATTTTTTTTGCACTGAGTAAACCATTTAGAGAAAAGCCAATGATTTTTTTTGCAGTGAGTGAACCATTTTAGAGAAAGGCCAATGATTTTTTTTGCAGTGAGTAAACCATTTAGAGAAAGGCCAATGATTTTTTTTTGCAGTGAGTGAACCATTTTAGAGAAAGGCCAATGATTTTTTTTGCAGTGAGTAAACCATTTAGAAAAAGGCCAATGATTTTTTTTGCAGTGAGTAAACCATTTAGAGAAAGGCCAATGATTTTTTTTGCACTGAGTAAACCATTTAGAGAAAGGCCAATGATTTTTTTTGCAGTAAGTGAACCATTTTAGAGAAAGGCCAATGATTTTTTTTGCAGTGAGTGAATCATTTCAGATAAAGGCCAATGGTTTTATTTTGAAGCAAGTGAATCATTTTAAGAAATGCCAATTTGATTGGCCAATTTAGCAAGAGAAATTGAAATTTTAGATTTCTCTAAATTGCTTTATTTTGCTTCTAAATTGCGACAACAGGAAATATACCACAAACTCATTTCATCAAGCTTAACTCTTAAATTTCTGGCATTTTGAAATTGCTACTCGTTCGAATTCAATAAAGAAATTGCGACAGCGAACTCATAAATAAAACAAAAAATTACTTTTGAAAACAAAAACAAAAAGATGCGCCATAAAAATATTTAGCTTCCATCCTACAGTATATTAAATTTCAGAAAATGCATCGCACACCATAACACCAATTGCATCACGCTCCATAACCACAATCTCACTCGAATAGTACAATATGTCACCGCGTTTCAAGTAAAATTGCAACGCCCATTCAAACAATTAAATAGGTACACATAATAATTATAATATACCGGTACAGATAAAAGCCAGTCACTACAATACTCGTACCGTATAATTACATAAAAAATTCTCAACTACAACAAATCATAATAATTGTGTTTCTCACAATTTGATACTCCGAGAGCAATTCGAATTCCGTAGGCCATTAATATAGCGATTAAAAACTTTGAAAAAACTCGAATTAAATTTACTCATGTCTGCTCTTCTTTTTCATTAAAATTACACGTAAAATTATATCACAATAAAAGTATTTATTTTTGCAGGTAAAAAAAAATATGGAATCTCATATAAATTAATAATGGCACTAGATTTGAAAAGATACGAGATATTAAATTATTGTCTTTGATCTAATCGCTCTTCGTTTTTAATAATTATTATTATGCTAGCCTGCTTGGAAAGATAGTTCTCGTCTCTTTCACCCCGTCCTTCAGTATAGAAAAAAAAATCGTCTTCGAAATGATATAGAAAATCGAATCCAATTCGAGTTCAATGACTGCTTTTATGAGTCAAATGCGAACAATTGGATTATTTTTGGAAACCTTAAGCATAATATAAAACCACCAACCTTTGTCTAAATAGCTAATTCGGAAATCATACAATTTCCGGTTACCTAAATAGACCTTGAATTGTTTTTTTTTTTCGACTCATCTTCTCGGGCTGAGAGGTCCATTCCGAAATCACTTCCAAAGATTCATCTAAAGGAAAAAGAAAAAAACCAGTTGGTTATTACAAGTTTTATTCAAAAAAAAAAAAAAAAAATTGGTGAAAACAATGATATTATAAAACAAGTGCGCAAGAATTCAACGCCGCCTGCTTTACACGCATCAGCATAATTTATTAATTATTAACGTAAACAAACGCCAAAGTAAATGAATCGCTTGCCCAATCAAAATGTGTGTTTGCGCCGAGTGTAGTCGTTCCTCAAGCGGCATCGAGTTCAACATAAAGTGGAAGGAAACAGCGAGAAGCCAATCGCGAGCGATCAGCTGATGCGAATGGAAATTTTACGACGGAGAGAGACATGTAATTACCGCGGGAGTAATCGCACCGAGCGCGGCATGACGTCACTCAACATATCTAACGCACATTTTATTACGTGAGATAATAATATTTATCTCGATGAAAAAAATTCAAAAATACATCGGCGTCAATAATTTTTTTTTTTTGTAATTTATTATTTTATAATAATTATTTAAAACGGTACGGTGAAGTCGAGAAATTGATAAAGGACGAAAAACGTTAACCGAAGATGGCAACAACAACAACATCGGGCACGAGCGCCATCACTACTCGCAAAAATAACATGTCAAGTTTCACCACAACAAAAAAATTAAAATTCATTCAAAATTAAATAAAATTTATATTATTACAGTACGATAGGAGCTACGCGAATTCTAAAAATAAATTAAATTAAACCAAGGAAATTTAAAAGATAAACAAACATGTTTTTTATTTAAAAAAAAAAAAAAATTCTAATTAACCATATTTAAAAAATAAAAATTAATTAATAAAACATAAAAAAAATATATATAAAGTCGCCGCTATTACTAATTTTATTAAATAATTGTAAATAGAAAATCGCAAGCGCCGAGTGTAGTCGTTCTTCAAGCGGCATCGAGTTCAACGGAAACAGCGGCGAAACGGCGGCCAAACGCGGCGACGAGCGAACGCGAGAGCCAAGCTGAGGCGAATGATGGAAATTTTACGATGGCGGAGAAATGCAACGCGGGAGTAAACACACCGAGCGCGGCATGTCATCCAACAAAACATCGCAACAACAAAAAATCAAAAGTCAAAAATTTTTATTTAAAAATTATAATTAAATTAAAAAAAAAAATTAATTAATGTCTTACTTTGCGCCGCTGAATTTGGAGACTTGCAGGTACGGCAGGTGCTATCGACGGCTGCCGAGAAAAATCTCCCGCCAGCAGATGGGAAGAAGAACCCCGCGGGTGACGTGTCACCGCCGAAGATGGAAAAAAGTTCATCTTCTTCTTCGCGAAAATCTTCTCCTGCCTTCGATCGCCAGAAAAATCACCCCGCGCTGAATTAATTATTGTTGTCATCCACAAGTGGCATCTCTATCAAAATGTCTCGGTGGGTAAATAATTATTTTCCATTGTTTACAATTGGCGCACAATAGCCAGATCACGTAACGGAGATTATCCTCCACGAAGTTTTAGCCGCGAAATGAGCGCTCAGAGGTAATACCGCGCCTAGCAACAATAATCCCGGACGCAGCCAATCACAGCGCTCGATGACATCACAGATTAGGCGGGAGCGGAAACAGAGAAATTATTCTAGAAAGTTCTTTTGGAAAAGTTGGGACGTGACGTAATAAGGCGGAGCTTCGGCTTTCGCTAGAGCGAAAGAAAGCGGAGGCAGAATTTTTTCCGAGAGCTGCTACCATGACGTTTTGCCTGACGTAGACCACCAATCACGGTGGGAAAGGGGCGGCGTACTTCTTTTCAGAATCTGTTCCACTAGTCGAGTAGCTCGCTCGGTTACTTGATTTGCCACTTGACCAACTCGCTACTCGCTTTTTCCCTACTCGACTCGCTCGTTTACTCTATCCGTGTAAACCATGCATTCGCCTGGTGAATCCTTAGAAGTGAACTCTTTGTCGGCCCCCCGATCAATCGCAACCATTTCGTTAGCCAGAAATCTTTTTATTTAACGCTGTAATTAGAAATTTAAATTTAAAAATATCGTTTTCATCGCCGTATACTCTTTTATTTCATTTTAGTTAATTAATTTGACATAAGGGGGAGTGTTGATTAATAATACAGATTGACCGGAAGTTAGGTGAGCCATGACGTCACCGCTCGTGTCTTCTGCTCCTGATTGAGTCGACCTTCATTTCTCAGCTGTGATTTTCGTTGAGTGAGAGTCGGGAAGAGTTTTGTTTTTCCTCGAGAAGAACGTACATTTTTCCCCGCAGAATTTTCAAGAAGTGAGGATTATTCTCAGTGTATTTGTGACGTAAAATTTTGTTGCTTTATTCCGAGCGGAAAAGAAAACAATGTGCTTTACCTGGTTGCTGTGGTTTGTGTGGGAGCAATGGTGCGGACTTCGTTTCATTTATGTCTATGGGACGGCTGTTAGAAGGCGTTTGGTACAGCGCCGATTAGGTAAAATCATTACCATTAATTAATTTCTTTTAAAAAACTATAAAAATTAAATTTTATTAATGAATGCAGCTGAGCTCCAAGCAATGAGTGGAAACAACCCGATGCCTCCTCCCCCGCCACCTGACCCCTTACCTGATGTGGCTCTCTGAAACTACTTCGACCCCCGTTACGCCGTCACAATTTTCATCGTAAAAAAAAAAAAAAAGAATAATTATGGCTTTCTTAATTTGTTGTATTTAATAGTCTATTTAAATTATAATTATTATTGTAAACAAAAGTAATCAACGTTTTCACTGGCCTGAAATTTATAATGTTTTGAAAAGGAAATTTATGGGAGTAAAATAATAATTAATTAGTTGTTTTTTTTGCGATACAAATAGTGACTTAATTGCTCGTTAATTAATGCTTAATTAATATTATTTGAGTCTATAATTTTAAGTAATTGATTTAATTATTTTATCATGGAAATTCCAGCTGTTCATCACTCTTGTCGAGGTGTTTTCTCGTCCTACTATTAGACTTCTATTAACCCATTACTTCTGCTCATTTTGAAAACCATCGATATTCAGTAAACTTATTGATCGCTGTAACCTCTTTAAAAAAAAAAATCGATTATCGATTGCATAAAATTCCATAGAAGGAGAAATGGCAGCAGGGAAACTGCCCAATGTTGTTCAACAGAATGATGATTCAGAGAGAGAGAGACCTTGAGCTCATAAATAATTTCAGGATCACGTCATCATTGATTTCGAAATATGTAAAATTTCGATCGCGATGGTAATGATAAAATTTAATTAATTCCCTGAGAGGCGGGGCTTAGAAATTAAAAAAAGGAAAGGAACCTGCCGAATGAATTACTTATTGTGGTTGCTCGGGTCGTCGATGGTGGTCGAAAAGTGTGCGGAGGAGCCTGGATTTTAGGACATTTTTTCTCGGCGCATCTCCCACGCATCCAACTTAAAGTTCGTGAATTTCGGGAAGAACGATGACAGCTGTAAACCGAGTCTATTTACCAGTTGCAGCTGAGGAAGAGGAGGAGGAAGTGAACGCAGCCGCACCGGTTCCTCGGGAGCGCTGCAATTTATTGGTGCCGGCCGTTGTGGTGAATATGAATGAAATCGAAGCGGATCCTGCTTCGAACGATGAGGAGGAAGATTCTGCTTTTTTAGAGACCTCCGCACTGGAAGCGGAACGAAGTGTGGCTGACAGGATGATCGGAGGTGTACGTTGGTTTATAGTTGAACGAAAGTGCGGAGGAGCTTGGATTTGGAAACTCGTGAGAGACTTTTCTCGCTACGTGCGGCAACGTTACGACGATTATACTCGGTCCCACGGTCCATGGCCGCGTGGTAAGCCATTATGAACAGTTATTATTTTTTTTTTGGTACCTTAAAATCGAAATCTTATAAAAGGACCTCTTATGTTTCCAGGTAGGATGCGTCATACTCCCAGCAACGATTTGACCAACGGGCGTTGGTACGCTCGATATTTGCCTCATTAGCCCGGAATTACTCCTGAAAAGTATTATTATCATCATCAACCTGGATCGTTTTATAATTAATTGAGTGGCTATTTATGCTATTAATGAGGATTTTTTAATTCATTTTCTATTTTGTTTAAGGAAAGAAAAATACAGTTTTGAAATGTTTAAATTAGAATATCGAATACTTTAGCTATAACAAATTTTGACAGTAAAAATTAATTGCAAAATTATTATTATTGTCTTGTTTTTTTATAATTAATAAAAAATTGTGTTGAATTTAATTTTAATTGGGCGTAATTATCGATATGCGCATGATTTCACTTATGAGAAACATTAGGAAATAATTATGTAAATTGAATTGAAAATATTACAAAATTTTGACCTTCGATAAAAATAATTCTAAGAGGTTAACAATCAAATAAATTAGAAGCGATGACTCTGCTGCGATTTGCTGTTGCGGTTGTGGGACGTGAAAGTCGGGATTTGTCCAGTGGTAAACGTTAATTAATTTGTTTCTCCTTGAACACATTTTTCTCATTGATTATAATATTTTTTTCTCCCAAAAGAAGCTGAAAGGATTATTTTCTGCTGTGGTTTTAATATTATCTTTTGGAAGACGAGATGTGCGCGAGACGACTGCTGGCGATGTTTATTGGATTAGCGTGGTGGTTCCTCGAACAAACATTTTGGGTTATTAATATCATTATGTACCCAGTGTTGCAGATTTACCTCTACTTTCACATCTTGCTGCCAGAAGATTTTAGTAAGTCGTTTAAATAGTGTCTGTAAGCATCACCATATCCAAAATGTAAACAGAACACTGTATAAAGAGTGTTTTTGGCGGTGGTGATACTCTCAATTCGGCTTAATATTTAAAAACAAAATTTAATATTTTTTCCTCCTAAGGAAACCCACGACACAGGGAGCGGGGATAGCAGTATAGCACCTTTAAAATTCGAGATGGAATAAATAGGAAAACGTGATACCAGTTTAAAATTATTTGGATTCAATTATTTTCTTAAAAATTTCTTTAAGCTAAAGTTTTAATGTTAAACAAAATTATGCTGAGAATTATGCAAAAAATGTTAATAAAAATAAAAAGTTAAATTGAAATTCATATTTTTTTATTTTTTTAGTAGTTAATAAAAATATTTTTAATCAAAATACATGTAGATATTTAATTGATGTAAGGTCAATTGTTTTCGGGTTCAAATCAAGGTAAGTAATAACAATTTTTATTGGTGAGAATTAATACAAATTTTCTATTATTTCAGAATTTTGAAACATTTTCGTTTGAAACGTTTAAATGGGTAAACTTCTTTTCTCTCACCCTGTACGTGACGTCATCCCAACTGCTTCCAGAAGCTCCGCCCTTCGTCTCACTTTTCGTTTGGACGGAGACTACTGCGATCGGTTTGTGTGAGGAACGAGAATGTCGGCGAATCGAAGAGTGGAAAATTATTCATATCACTGTAACGTATTATTCATTAATTGTAAATCTAAACATTATCTTATTAATAACAATAACTCAGCCGCTCCATGAAATTGTGGGCTACGTGCTTACGAAATACGACTTGGAAAATGACATTTCTGAATGGGAGATTTCCTATGCTTTTTTTCGTTGTTGTTTGTAAACAATCATCATTTTGTCAATGAAAAGCATTGAATTTTAGCTTTATTAGTCGTTTAAAAGCTTGTATCTCGTAGATTAAGTCGTTAATGAACATTCTGGCGTGTTGTTTCAACACTCAAAACACTTTATGTTTTAGCATGTTGTTATTTTCGTTTATTGACATTTTTATGTTGTTGTTTTTTCTTCTAGCTGATGTGGAGATCGTAGAAAATGATGAGTATGTCAACGGGACACAATTATATCCGAACTACGAAGAGTTGAAGAGATTGCGATGCGAAGTGGAAAGCCTCAAGTCGGAGAAGGAAAAGTTGGCTGTCGAAGTTGACGTTTTAAAGGAGAAGATGAAGAAGCTCGAAGATGCTGTAAGTTCTCCACGTAACGATTATTGTTGTTGTAATTGGGAACCTTAGCAACGTTCGTTTTAACTTAAGAAATAATTATGTAATCGATAACTGTAAATTTAAGAGACGAGAAACGTCGACGTTAGAATTGTTGTATGAGCTGGTTTCAAGTCTCGGTTTATTTTCCTCTCTAGCTCTCTGTTTATCTGAGAATTCACTGAAGGTTGTTGTTGTTTTTTTTAATTTCAGCGTTTGCCCACCAGTAGCGGTTCGTCTGGAGGAAATAAAATTACGCCAGTTTCTTCCCAGATTTTATCGGAAGCGTTTCGAACGGTTTACGAAGATTTCCAAAGGCTGAGTATCCTGAATCACAAACCGGTGGAGCTGGTCAACACTTGGAGAGGAATAGTGGAGGAAAAGCCCGAAGTGGTTTGGACCGTCAACACCTTCGTCTACTGCGCCAACTACAGCCGAGAATTCTACATTTCCAAATACTCCGTCAGATGTTACGTTTCGGTGGATGGAGCGGCCGAGGAAGTGGTACACGCGGTTCCCGCGGTTAACGTAGAATTGGATTTTGAGCGAGAGGAGGATATGGAAAAGTTGATCCCTCCGGCCATCATCGTGGTGGTGAAAGGCAAAAACTACAGAGGCGAAGAGAAGATCTACACCGAAAGGCAGAATAACTCTCATAAGACTTCTCGATCGCGTTATTGTTACGGGAGAACGTCGCGGGTGGAGCTGATCCCGCACGACTGCGTCTCTTTGGAGATTGAAATCTATCTGGAAGAGCCTTGGTCCGCTCAGCAACTGCAGTCGCGTAACGGTATCTTGTATTGGACGGCGGAGAATTTCAGCGAGTTGTTTCGACACCAGGACTGGGTTTTGTACAGTCCTTATTTTCGTACTTTGCCTGCTGCAGCTGCTGCAGTCGACGGCCACCGCTTGCAAGTGTTTTTGTTTTCGTCCGACGACAACTTGTTGACTTTGTTCGTGCTTAAACAAAACTGCGAATACGTGGATGTGTCGAATCACGTGATTAAGGTGACCGTGTTGAGACCGAATTCGGATCCGGATAGACTAAGTTTTGTAACGACTAGCGATTTGAGTTGGGGTCCAGCCATTACTTTAGGCAGAGTCGAGGATATCGTTGAAAACGATACGTTTTTAGGTAGAGTCGAAATTGTTTCTTCGGCCGCGAGTAAAGCATAATAATATTCATTCGTTCGGTTTTGTTTTTTTTTAATTTAGCGATTTTATTTTTTAAGATCAAAGTTTATTTATTTATTTATTTTTTTTTTTGATTAAAGCCGATTTTTACATTAACATTTTGAAATTTCCAGTTTCTCTCCCTCGTAACTTTATACTTTAATGGAGTATAAAGTTACGAGGGAGAGAAACTGGAAATTTTGAAATAAATGTAAACATTTTATTATAAGCACGTTGATTGTTTGTGGCCCTACATTTTCATTATTTTAAAGCACTTTAATAAACCTTTATAGCCTATAGTTGAATTTTTGCTGCCTTTTATTTTCTTTAACTTTATAATTATGTTTTTTTTTTTTTTAGAATAAAAACTGCCAAAACAATAAAATGAATAGAATTTAAGCTCTCCCCCCATTTATTTTAATTTGCAGACAAATTGGGGGAGTTATTAAGACCAGTTAGATAATCATCAATAACAACTCTTAGAGCCAAACTTAATTTTTTTTTGTTTACCAATAATAGCTGTAGATGAATTTAAATCAATAATACTCGTATTTAATACTTTTAAAAGTAGCTTTTTTATTTTTACTTGAAATTTTTCGATACCGGTATTAAAATGTTTTTATACCGTAAAGCAAACGATCTTTTTCCACCAACCTCAGAGTTAATAATAATTTCATTTTTCTTTGAACATTACAGTATTATGATAAGTTATATGGATTTATGTGATTTTATTGATGATACGATAGGTTTTAATAGCAAGTTTAACGGGTAAAAAGTAGCAAGTAATTTATTTCGCCATTTTGGGGTTTTCGGTTTTTAGTTCGAATAACCTTGAATAATAATTATTTTTTGTGCAAGTGATCACGTGGTTCTTCAAAGAGAATTCACCGGTAATTTCAAGGGATGAAACTCATTGTCGGTAGACTCCCCCTCTGTCACTCTCACCACCCACTTGGTTCCCACGCTCTCAGTCGATTGTTCGCTGCTGTTTTTCTAACGCTCAACGAATTCTACTAAGATCTCGATAATTTTTTTTTAGTGAGAAAGGGGGGGGGGGTGAGGTATAAGATGAAGGTGCCTGGGGTCAAAAATTGTGTTTGTCGCTCTTTCTCTCTCTCACATACAGTACATGTATTCCGCTTAAGATAAACCCTATTATTCTAGCTAACTTGGCTCATTTTGTTCACTTTGACTACCGTAGTTTTTAATGGCAAGTTATTTTGGAATTTTAATTTTTTAGAGTTACCCTGGTCCCTCAAAGATCCCTTAAAGAGAGACGAATTTCAAGAGATGAATTTTGATTGGAGCTCGTGCGCTCCCTTCTTTCACTGTCGGCGCCGTTATGTCGCACCAAGTCTCTGCCAACCTTTTTGGACCCCCACACTCATTTTGAAAGTGAGTTTGGCGTAAGACAGTTTGGGTAGTGGTTTTTCTAATTCAACATCTAGAAAAACAGAATTACTTCCAACCACTACGGAAGAAGCCAACTTCTGAATGTAAAGAATAATTTTTTTTAAATGTCGTTTATTTGTTTCACACATTCTTTAATTTTATTTTTAGAGCTGCAATAATCATTTAATTAATATGGATGAAGCCGAAATTTTTACCGAAACTTTTACTTTATGTAAGTCAAAAAAAAATACGTGTGTATTTTAATTATAGGCTTTTTCACCTCACTCATTATTTTGTTTATTAACAGCGGATAGTGAGATGGAAATTGACGATCCAACCGACGACGATGACGACGTTTCGAAACAACGCGCGAAGTTATTAGAAGACGAACTCGATAAATTGCAACGCAAAGTCTACATTTTAGAATGCCAAAAGCTTCAATTAGGATTCCCCGATGAAACTATGAGTAAAAATATTGAAGCTCTAGAACAGAGTAAACAGTTTTTAGATGCCTCAATAGAGAATTATAAAAGACTGAATGTCGCTTATGAAAACGAAGTAAGTTTGGTAGTTTTTACCCCCCGCATGTTATATATTATACTCAGTAAGCTACATGTAATGTAATAAAATTATATCAACTCTTAATATAAAGCTTTTAACTTTTTATTTTAGCTCAGAAGATTGAACAGAATCGAAAAAGCTGCATTTGAAGAGTTGTCTTTAGCCGTAGAAAAGAGAGAAGATGATTTTGAATACATCCGAGCTGCTTTGAAATCGTCTCACGAAGAATGGAAAGAAAGACGAGCCCTTCACGACCAATCCATCAACCTGTTGAGCTCGTGGCGAGGAGTAGTGGACGTTAAGCCGGAAATCTCTTGGAACATCGACGATTTCTCCAACCAGCAGAGGTACGAACGAGAATTCGCCGTTCCCAAGTACGGCCTCCGTTGTACGGTGATAATCAAAGGGGATATTCCCGATGGAAAGCCCACCAGTACCATGCCTGCTATTGAATTGCTCGTAACATTCGATCGTGATGGCGACGTGAGGAGGAAACCGATGATCATTTCGTCGATCAGAGGTAAAGACGATCTGAAGGTAGAAAAAAGCCAGGTGGAGAGATGGGACGTGAAGTCTTACGAAGGAGAGAAATGTTATTCTTACGACCGAGCCATTCGTAAGCGACCGTTCAAACACCGCTGCGTCTCTTTAATTATCGATCTGTGGTTCGAACTCCCTCGCTCCATTCGAGAAATTCAATTGAACGACGGAGTTTTGTTTTGGACGGTGGAGAATTTCGTCGCTATACTGGCATTCGATGGCTCCGTTTTGTACAGCCCGTACTTTCTTATCAACGGAGTCGGAGGGTATCGTTTGCAAGCCGTTTTGTACGTGGCGATGGGGAATGTGCTGCATTTGAAGGTGGTGAGGCGATGTTCCTTCGTTCCTCGTACAGACATTTCTGATTACGTGGTAAGCGTGACCATTTTAATGCCCAATCGCCGACCCAATAAGATCACGTTCTCCCGAAGTACCGATTTTAAAGTAGGGGAGAACTTCGTTTTGGGGAACATGAGGGAATTGATCGTCGACGATACCTTTTTATGCAGAGTTAAAGTTGCCGAAGTTTCTGCCTTGTAAAAAAAAAAAAAGAGATTTGTTTTGAAAGAATAGTCGCAATATTCTTTCGCGCTAAAGTAAACAAATACATGTTAGTAGGTTTTCAGACCGAATTAGCTTCAAAAAGTTTTCATTATTAAGGGTATTATAATAATTTTTGTTCCATTACAATATTTCAAAAGCATCTTTGATAAAAATCCAACTTGAGTTAATTCAAAATAAAATGTTAAATACTGTAAAAAAAAAAAAAAACTTCATTTTCATTAAAATACAGTGCAATTTAATTTTGTTTCTTTCTTTCGATATCTTCTACTGTTACATTAGCTCGGTTCCTTTTCATTGTTTACATTCGAAGGTCAGTTGACGAGAGGGGACGGTAATCTTCTCAACGAATCTTTGATCTACGTCATCGTCGCCGGTGGTCGAGAGGTTTACCAGCCACTCCTTACTTTTTAATATATCCAACCCTCATTTGAATGTTTGGAAGTGACAGTGGTCGGTTGTGTTTCTGCTCTCTCTCGAGTCGAAACGTCTTTTTACACACTCAAATTCAGAACTTCAGAAGTTCATTTAATTAAAAGCAAAGGAAACCTCTAAATGTAGTTAACTGGTTTTTTTTATTACGAATTAATTACTGTATCTTCTTTCCCTTTTAATTTATTTTGGCAATTAATATTTAAACTTGGGGTACCATAATATCAGTACTGCATAATATTATGTTCCAATAGAAACACTTATTGAGCTTTACCCAATTATTTTGACTTTAAAAGTTTTTGACAGAGCAAGATACATGTAGCGAGCAGAGCCGGCTGATGGTTTCGCGGGAGTTATAGCTGTTTGGGGAGTCTCAAATAGAGCGATGCAACTAGAAGGCAATTTTAAAATGTCCCACCCTTAACCCAAATTTAATTTTACGGTTTTCCAGAGATTATTTTGCGCGAGTGTTTACTTCCAAACAATTGATTAGCGCGAGTTAACTCTATTTGTCTCGAGTAATTATTATGATTTTCAAATTGATTCGCGCGAGTTCTTTCGTTCTATAACCGCACAACTTAAGACATATTTAATTTTATTTTGGGAGAAAATGTGAGTGTGGGAACCGCGAAACCCACAGCTGAGCCTGCTCGAATGTTTTTAATTATTCTCCAATACTGTAATTAATTTGTCTTCTCTCGATTTTCCACATTTCAGCGTAGAAGCCATTAGTCGGAGAGTTAAACTTGGGAGATTATTATTCCAACTATTATTAAGTAATTAATTATGGACGAAGCTTGTGGTGGCTACGAAACGATTTCGGGTAATTGTCAATGTTATTTAAATGTTAAGCCCAATACTTTTTCTTATTATTATGTTCTATAATTATGAACAGCGGACGACGTAATGGAAGTTGATGACGAAGGGCAGCAAACCGAGGGTAATCAGGCGCATGGAACGGAATATGTGAAGTCGTTAAAGCACGAAATTGCTATTTATCGAAAGGAAATGAAGGTTATGGAAAGAGATAAGTTAGAATTCTTCGATCAAGTTCACAAACAAACTGACTTATACTTGGAAACGCAGCAGTTGAAGACCGAAGAAAAGGAACTTGCCGAACAAATCACCAAGCTCGACCTTTTAGTAAGTTAAGCGACCATAATATCAATCCAACTGTATTTTTTTTTTTTTGGTGGAGGAGAACTGAGGCTCCCCTCAAAAAGATACCAACCGCAAGACATTAATAATTTGTCTTATTCAACTGGGAATTGGAAAGTCTCCAAACTTTTTATATCCAATTTTAATTTCAACAATATTGTTTTCTAGATTGACGATAAGATGGAGCCAAACAAATTCGACGATGAGATCATCACGTCGCTGGCGTTTAAAGCCATCTACGAAGAGGAGAAACGAGTTCGAGCCCTTTACATCAGCAACAACAACATGCCCACGCACATTCGACTTCATTCGTGGAGAGGAATCGTGAGCGAACGACCGCATCTCTCTTGGACCATCGACAAGGTGTCTCGCGGCAAGACTTACGAAAAGAAATTCTACGTAATGGAACACATGTTGGACTGTAAAGCGGTGGTAAAGCTACCGATTAAGGTTTCCGATCCGAACGAACCATTTCTCCGAGTGTTCGTAAAATACGACGACCAGGAGCCTGGCGTCATGCCCTCCATGGTGGCGGTTATCAATCGCACAAAGTCCGATCAAGGTCGAGTGGAGAGATTGCATTTTGACGGTAGCAGCTATCCCATGTGGGAGCCAGTGGCGAAAAAGAACGCTCGGTTCAAGATCGAACTGTACTGCGAGCTTCCTTGGTCGGCCGCACACGTGCAGTCGAAAAACGGAGTTTTGTATTGGACGGTGGAGAATCTCTCGGAGCTGGTCCGACGCGACGATGGGGTTTTGTACAGCCCGTACTTCCTCACGGATAAAGAGAATGGGCATCTGATGCAAGCGGTTTTGCGAGTATCGGCGGAGGAGAATAAGATGAGGTTGCAGGTGGTCAGACGCTGCAGCCTACTCGATCCCGATGGCAGCAGCTACGTGCTGAGGATGACCGTTTTCACGCCCACATATCCAGCCATTAAGTGGATTAAAACACGAAGAAGCGATTTGATGGAGGGCGTCCATTTCGTTTTGGGAAACGTGGAGGAGTTGGTGGTGAATGATATTTTGTTGTGTAAAGTAGTTGTTGTTAGGGCACCCACCAAGGGCTGATTCACTTTGAATTTCAAGAGTTTTAAGTCGTTTCCAAAATTTATGTTGTGATAAAATTACGTTAATATTATTTTTTAGTTTATAGTTGTTTTGAAAATTGTTTAAAAGTTTAAAAAAGTATTTATTTACTGTGATAAAAAAAGGTCTCGAGGTTGAAAGCGAGTGTAAACAAATGACGTTCCTCTAAGAATTTAATAATGTAGAACAGGGCCAATGTAGAAAGTTGATGAAAACTTCACTGGTGATTAATACAGCGTACCTGTTATTTTTCAAGCTGTCAAATCATTACGTGTAGTTACTATTGTTGTAAAAAAAATTCACTTTTGATGGCCTGTTGGAGTTTTTTGATGAAGAATTTTGCTGCGTAAAAGTACAGTTGCTGTAGTACCGCTTTTAAAAATAGTGATGAATATATTTTACGAAAGTTGTGATATCAAAAAATATATTTGATATTTTGTTTTTAAGAGTTTATAGCCGTTTTGAAAATATTTTATCGACGTTATATTATAGCCCCAAAAAAAAGTTTATTTACTGTCATTTTAATGAGTAAAATTTTTGATGAGTAAAATTGATATAAAAATAAAAGAGTTTTAATTAACAACATTTTTTTTGTTTTAATATACCTACTAATTATTATTATAAAAAACATTTTTATTTTAAACATGTAGCATAAAATTGTTTTAATTCTGCGCTTTTATGGAAAACGATTTGGTCAACGTGTGACATTACAGTTCTATTGATTATTCAGTTGTTTCGATTTCTCTCTCTCCACTTCGATTCTCAGTATGTGACATACATATTTCTGAGGCAGAAAATTTATCGTTCATTTTTGTTTGTGCTAACCGATCGATCTCTCTCTTCAATAATTCCAAACACAATAACATCGCTTTGACAACTACATTGTACAATAAAAAAGCACTGTTTATTTTGGTAGACACGCATTTCTCGTATTCTTTGTATTCTTCCTTCGAATTTACATAGATATATTGAACGGAGGAGAGTAAATGTTTTCGCTCACAAAAAGCTTAGCAACGACAAAAATCCCAATATTTCCGATCAATAGACCCAAAACGAATGAACTACATTTTCTCTATCATCGTAAAACTTGCTTTGATAATATGGCGAAGAAGACGCTTTTTACCGCTCTCCGCCCGTTGATTTTTCTCATTAATTGTTTCGGCTTTAATTATTATTCCAAACCGCGTATTTTACTAGTGCTTTACAACGCCCTATCCACGCTCATATTCGCCGGATTTTTTCTTTTTTTAGCCTTGGCGACGATTCCAACGTTAAGATCGGTAATAGAGTTGGAGAATGAAAAGTCTGAGGTGCAGCACATCTTTTATAAATTGATCAGTTTCGCCAATCTGCAATGCTTTACTATCTGCCTCGTCCGCAAAATGAAACTTAACGCCGTTTTCCAGGTCGTCGACAGCTGCGAAATGTCCGAGGAATATACATTTCGCTCGCTCCAGCTCATTTATTGCGTCATTTATGGAAATGTGTTCTATCAAACCGGATGTTCGACTTACCAGCATTTGATGGAAAATGAAAGTATTATCGCCGGAGTAACGTTATCTTTTTTGAGCTTTTACGGGTCTTTAATTTCCCAGTGTTTACCCATCTGCTCGCTTCTGGTCTGCAGCGTTTCTCACTACGTTCAACACGCCCAAAACGAGGCTATTGAAAAGGTCGAGCGATGCCAGTCTCCTCTTCGACGAGCCAGACTAACCAAAGGGCTCATCCGACGCTCTTTAGCCCTCAACCGACTGACCGGAGCGACGGATGATTACGGAGCGCCGATAATCTTCACTTTGAAGTTTGCCGCAAAGTCAATTTTCGTACTGGGCGTTTACAATTTGTTTATCTGCGCCGCCGATCCTTCGAAATCGATTACTACCGAGGTGGTGGCCAAAAACATTCCACCTTTATCCCTCATTTTCCTATACTTGTGGTACCTGCGAACGGCTCCTTCTGCCAATCAAGCGGTATTAATTTATTTTTTTTTAATATTTAATTTAATTAATAATTTCATTATTAGCCCTCTATGCTCAGCAGAGTGATGCTGGAGAGCGTGTTGATGGATGAGCAAGGTCTGTCTCGCGACTCCGTTACTCGCATTTGTTTACTCAGAGAGCGCGTGATCCATTTGACCCAGCTCACTCACTTTATGCTGAACCAGGATCAGTTCACTGTGCTGGGTGACCCAGTCGATGGCGCAGATTTATTTTCGGTAATAATATTTATTTTACTTTATCAGAGTTTTTTTTTTTAGCTGAAGCTTTTAATGAATATTTTCAGACTGCAGTGGACATAATCGATAACTTCAACTCGTTGTATCCCTCGTTTCACTCCTATTATTTAGCCTAGTAACACCATAAGTAATAAACTCAATACTCGTACAATGTTTGTTTCTAAGAATTTTATTTAAACAACAATAAAAACACCAAAAATGACAATCGGAACATTTGTTGCGTGATTTTGATGCGCGCTTTAAAACTGTTCTAAACCATAAAGAATATTGAAATGGGTTTTTCTATAGTGGATCGTATTCCTTTATGAAGCGTACGCTGCGTACGAACGACTAACATTTATCCTTCATTTGTTTTATATTATTGCCATTAGTTGATTACAGTATTTTATTCGATGATGACTGTCATTTGCGAGTGGCCCTCATCGACCGACAACACTGTGAAAAGCGATCAGAGGCATAGTCAGAATTATTTGCATTGACCAAGTTCCAGTCTTTATGAAAGCTCCTCATTGAGCGACAACACTGGCGCAGATCACGTGATAATCGCTCACTGGAAGAGGCAAGTGATGAGAGGTTTCTATTGCTTTAGCATGGTGAAAGCTTTGCGATTAGCTCTTGTTTTTCCTGGTCATTTCAACTGATTAATATGTAGGAGATCTGTGCTGTGGTAATTTTGCTGCTCGTCATAATAATAATATTATTAATTAAGCTAAATTAGTTACCAGTATTGATTTCTTTGTGTTGTAGTAAAACGAAAACAATACAGCGTTAATCATATTACTGTATATCGTTTGAGTATCATAATTCATGATACTCAAACGATATACAGCCCCCGATATACATGTCCCTGTTTGACGGGGACATGTTCTTGTTTCAGAGGATGTGAACCTGTTTTAAAATTCGTCCCCGTTTGGATATTTTGTACCAGTTTTCGATATTATACTTTATCTATTTTAGCTAGGCCCGGTTTTACCCCAAAATAGGAAAATCTTGTTAATTTCCTTAAGGATAATAATCCTAATCTTAGTCATTATCGTTTTCTATAAAACACTTTTTTTTCATTTTTTTTAACTTAATATACTTTAAAACACAGCATAAAAATTCAGCTTTAAAATTATTTTTGTTTAACAATAACATTTTTATTTCATTATTATTTTATTTTCGATTTCACATATTTTTACGCTTAAGATTTCGGTACAACATTATTGGGGGTGGTTTTTTTTTTAGTTTTGAATTTTCAAAATTATAAATTTTTTTTAAAAAAATCTAGTTTTTCAGCACTTTTATTAAAAGTTTTGAATATAGAATAATCAGAAAATGTAAAAAAAAGCTTGTTTGGGTTTTCAGATTTTTCTGATGAGTGGGAATAGGAAAATGCAGGCTGTATTTATATCACTTTTTATACTTGCTCTTCACCAGTTCAGTGGGTGGGCTAATAATTTATGTGTCAAGTCAGTAATTATTTTTCCCTCACTCAATTAACATAAAAAGACAGCAAACAGGTTGTGGTTGTGGGAGAGAGAGAACAGCTGCTGTTAATGCATGCATGTTAATATTCTGAATTAAAAAATATGTTTCATTACCGTTTTAGGTTTTATTTTCTCACTCTCCTAGACATTATTATAATTGTAAAATTATAACTAATTTTATTTAGTTAACAATTATTATTGTGGAGTGGAAATATAAAAAATAGGCGGAAAATACCCTTTTTAGGAATAAAAACAAAATAAATGCATGTTCCCAGGGTTATAGCTGAACAATAAAAATGAAAGTGCAATTTGCTTTAGTTTAGTGCATAACTTGTTCATAACATGGCAGGTAAAATGATGGTCCACTGTCAATTTTACAGGGTGGTGTACAAAAGACCTTTCTTATTTAAAATATTTCCTTAAACTTTTTTCGTATTTCAATTAAAAAAAATCAGAGCAAATTTGGTACTGTACAGTATTTTAACAATGTAATTTTTTTCTTATTTAATATAAAAAAAAAGTACTGTACTGTATAACTGATTGTAAATAATTAAAATTTATTTTGCAAATTGATACAAATTTTTCTCTTTCTTGAAATTTGATTTTTGTTTGGTACTTTTATTTTATTCTATTTCCATTTTTCTTTTATAATTATAATGCAACAATTACTGAAATTATTAAATAATATAATGGTTCATTAATTTTTTTGAAGCAGTTTTTATTAAAGTAAATACAACTTGCAAATTCATATCACAATTGACATCAACTATCAATCTTTACTCCAGCAATTGCTCATGGTTTGGGTAAATGCTCTTGGTTTAACTGCTGCCACCTGGTTTAATAAAATAATCATTTTATTGATTGTTGAGGGTTTCATGGCCGCTTTCTTGGGGCTTTCTTAGGAATCATCATATTTTTTTGGAATACATGTACCATAATTTCCTGAAGTCAATAATCCAAATGCTGGTTGGTATCTAATTTCAAGGTTTTTGAGATTTATCATATTCAAAATATCTTTATAAGATAAAAAGTTATACTTTTTGGAATATAAAACTCTGTCCACAAAATATTCATAATGCTCAAAAATGTTGCCATTATAACATGATTTTTCTCAATGTAAATGCCATTGCTGCTGTTGGATCAATATCAATTGTATACTGGATTTTGCCAATCCAGCTATTTTAAAACCTTCAGATAAACCACCTCAGCTGGAAATCGCAAAATAAATTCAATGAACTAAATCCCTGGTATAGTGGTCCTGCCATAATTATTTGTACATCTTTCTTAGGACTCATTTCCTATTTTTATTATAATCTATATATTTTCTCCCTTAGTAAATTAGCAAAATCTCTAAAATTTATGTCATTGTGCAATTATTGCCAGAGGGTGTTTTAATTGTATGTGGTTTGCAATGCTTGTGCATCAATCTTTGGTAGTATAGTGTTGAGCTTTTCCATCTATGCAATTTTTGCACATCACTATTCGGTAGTATAGTGTTGAGTGTAACTTCAATAGTTGGCCAATAGAAAGTTCAATTCTATTAGGAAGGTCTCTCCAATCTGAATTTTGGAGTAAATTTCATCCTTATTAACTCACCATGTATGCAAAGATTGCACACATGGTATTTTAGTTCTTTGTCCATGCAATTTTGACACATCACTCTTTGGTAGTCTAGTGTTGAGTGTCTAACTTCAATAGTTGGCCAATATAAAGTTCAATTTTATTAGGAAGGTCTTTCCAATCAGAATTTTGGAATAAATTTCATCCTTAATAACTCACCATGTGTGCAAGGATTGCACACATGGTATTTTAGTTCTTTGTCTGTGCAATTTTTGCACATCACTCTTCGGTAGTATAGTGTTGAGTGTCTATCTTCAATAGTTGGCCAATAGAAAGTTCAATTCTATTAGGAAGGTCTCTCCAATTAGAATTTTGGATTAAATTTTATCCTTATTAACTCACCATGTGTGCAACGATTTCACACATGGTATTTTAGTTCCCTGTCTAAGCAATTTTTGTGTATTAATCCTCGATAGTATAGTGTTGAGATCTCTATTTGTTGATTGATTGCATCAGTTACTGTAATTACTCAAAATGAAACAGATATTTGTGTTACTCCTCAATCTTAGGTAGTATAGCACTGAGTAAGCCATTTCCATTAATTTTTATGGTTGGCCAGGGATTGCCAAAACTAGATCAAATTTTTTTAAATTTTAAAATCTATTTAATGGACTAAATCCCTGGCATAGATAAATATAAAAATCTGTCCACAAAATGTTCATAATGCTCAAAAATGTTGCCATTATAACATGATTTTTACTCAATGTAAATGCCAATGCTGCTTTTGAATCAATATCAATTGTATACTGGATTTTGCTAATCCAGCTATTTTACAACCTTCAGATAAACCATCACAGCTGGAAATTGCAAAATATATTCAATGAACTAAATCCCTGGTATAGTGGTCCTGCCATAATTATCTGTACATCTCCTTTCTTAGGACTCATTTCCTATTTTTATTATAATCTATAGATTTTCTCCCTAAGTAAATTAACATAATCTCTAAAATTTATGTCATTGTGCAATTATTGCCAGAGGGTGTTTGAATTGTATGTGGTTTTCTACTCAATTCTTTATACTGGCATGCAATGCTTGTGCAGCAATCCTTGGTAGTATAGTGTTGAGCTTTTCCATCTATGCATTTTTTGCACATCACTCTTCGGTAGTATAGCACTGAGTAAGCCATTTTCATTAATTTTTATGGTTGGCCAGGGATTGCCAAAATTAGATCAAATTCTTTTAAATTTAAAAATCTATTCAATAGGCTGAATCTCTGGCATGGATAAATATAAAAAGATTTTGGAGTAAGTTTCATCCTTATTAGCTCACCATGTGTGCAAGGATTGCACACATGGTATTTTAGTTTTTTGTCCATGCAATTTTTGCACATCACTCTTCGGTAGTTTAGTGTTGAGTGTCTATCTTCAATAGTTGGCCAATAGAAAGTTCAATTCTATTAGGAAGGTCTCTCCAATCAGAATTTTGGAGTAAATTTCATCCTTATTAACTCACCATGTGTGCAAGGATTGCACACATGGTATTTTAGTTCTTTGTCTATGCAATTTTGACACATCACTTTTCAGTAGTCTAGTGTTGAGTGTATTTTTAATAGTTGGCCACCTGAAAATGTTTCATTACTATATGAAAGTTCAATTCTATTGGGAAGGTCTCTCCAATCTGAATTCAAGATAGATTTGGAGTAAGTTTCATCTTTATTAACTCAAATGTGGGTAAATCTTTGCCCACATGATATTTTAGTTCTCCGTCTATGCAATTTTTGTGTATCAATCCTCAATAGTATAGTGTTGAGATCTCCATTTGTTGATTGATTGCATCAGTTACTGTAATTCCTTAAAATGGAACAGATATTTGTGTTACTCATCAATCTTAGGTAGTATAGAGTTGAGTATGCCATTTCCATTAATTTTTATGGTTGGCCAGGGATTGCCAAAATTAGATCAAAGTTTTTTTAAATTTTGAAACCTATTTAATAGACTGAATCCCTGGCATGGATAATCTGCCATAATTATTTGCAGCAAGCAAAGATTTGGAGCTTTTCTCAATTTCTAATCTACTATTGTTATACTGTTTGTGGTTTTACAAAAGTTAGGCATTGCATACTCTTTTTCAGCAGACTTGTAACCATAAGACAAATCGTCTTTTTTTATTTGGCATGTCTGTGAGATGGAGCTGCTGTTCATCTTATTATTTTTAACATCTTGAGCTTTTCTCAATTTCTAATCTTCCTGTATTTCTAAAAATTCAATTGGAGAAACTCTTAAAAATAACTTGTTTTATTTTTACAAATTTTGATTAGTACATCAGTACAATCTTTAAACAAAAAAAATTTTTTATTGCCTAACTAAAGAATTGAACATGCATCATGTCTTCTCCATTTTTTGAAAACAATTTTGTTATTTGTCCAGTTGAGAAGTGTTTGCAATTGTCCTATCTTCACTTTTGATAGTAATTCAAGGTGGCAGCTTCATCTATGCACTTTTTGTGCATTAATCCTCGGTAGTAGAGTGGTGAGCTATCTTTATTTTCAATAGTTGGCTAAATATTTGAACATGCATCATGTCTCCTCCATCTTTTGAAAAAAAAATTTGGTATTTGTCTAGCTGAGAAGTGGTTTGCAATTGTCAGATTTTTACTTCTGCTAGTAATTCAATGTGGCAGCTCTATCTATGCCATTTTTGTGCATTAATCCTCGGCAGTAGAGTGGTGAGCTATCTTTATTTTTAATAGTTGGCTAATCATTAATTGCCCTTTAAAAAATAAAACAAGTCTGGTGTAAATTCATCTGTTTAAAGAACCCCAATATTTTCCCATGGTTGACCACTTAAATACAAACATAAGCTCTGAAAAAAAGGCAGTTTTACCCAAAACCTCAGCCTCTTATTTCACTTCTAAATGAAGACCACAAATGACATTAGGGGAAAGGAATTTCTGCACATTTTCCTAAATGATTTTAGTTTAAACTTATTACCCACAATGAAAATTTTAGTCATTTTTTTAAAGTAACTACAACTTAGAACAATTATCAGTCTTTAATCCAGCAATTGGTCATGGTTTGGTATAATTATGCCCTCAGGCTGGCAGTTCTCTTGGTCCAGCAGCTGCCACCTTGTTTAAAAAATTAATCATTTTATTGATTGTGAGGGTTTTATAATCATTTTTATACAGCAGCGCCAAACTGCGCTGCTGTTTGGAATTCCATAATTTCCTGAAGTCAATATTCCAAACTGTGTAGAGCCAAACTGCACAATGCCAAACTGCGCTGCTGTTTGGAATTCTATAATTTCCTGAAGTCAATATTCCAAATACCAGTTAGTTGAAAAGTATGGTCACAAAATGTCCATAAGGCTAAAAAATGTTCCCATTATAATATGATTTTTCATTTTATGTCCTGGGGCAATTATTGCCTCAATGGCATACTGGATTTTGTCAGTCTAGCTATTCTAAAACTTTTAGATAAACCAATTCAGCTGCAATTTATAAAATATATTTAATAAATTGATTGGTACAGAAGACCAGTGTTTGTATAGTATTTCTTAGTACAAAGTTTCCCATTTTTATTATACTATGTTCCTCCACTCACTAGTCACTACACAACAGCTTATTTATTCACTCTCATTGCTTCCCCTGTATACATTATAAACACTTCTATCTCTTTCTTTTGTCTGGTAAACATTTGCTCGCACCAAACCCCAAATTATGTAGTCTATCTCATTTAAAACTGATGTATTGAAAAAAAGATTCAGGCATGAGACAAAATAGATGATAAAAGCTCCAATATAGGGGTTTTTGCTTGATATATAAGGAATTTTATTTGATTGATAGAAATTCTTTTGATTGATTGATAGGGAATTTTTTGATTTAAAGAGATTTTTTTCCCTCAGGAGTTCAACAAAGAAAATGCAAAATTAATGTTTTCTTCATTAACTCCTGAGTTTAGTTTGTGAGCCCTTGTGAAAGCGATGGGGTGTGAGTCTGTGGTTATGCAGCTTAGCATATCACATGTTGCCCCTGAATAAAGCTAAGAAATTAATGAATAGCAAGCTGTACCGCAATGTCATGCTGCTAGGCGGCGCAGTAGATTTACAATGAACTCAATGCGATTATTTAGGGCCCTCGTCGGCAAACTGCGGCTCTAGAGCCACATGCGGCTCTTTGGCCTCTCGAGTGTGGCTCATTCACAAAATCCT
>JAQGAZ010001825.1:0-23887 GCA_034692225.1 Polydesmus complanatus | reverse complement strand
AAGTTTTTATCTTGGCTAGTTTTTTTTTAATTGCAATTCTTTATCGTCCAGGATCTTCTCGGACACCCGGTATATTATAGCCTACTGTACGACTACCTTTTGTTTAAAATTGCTATCAAATGATTGCACTTATTTTTAGCTGGTCTAGCGCTCACTTTGCTTTGAGTTATTTGCTGATTCCTCTTCACCCTCCAATAGTTGTGATTCATGGATTGTGTTGAAAAGTCAATTCCAATAAATCAATACACTGTAGCTTTTTTTAGTTGCAGAGCGAAAGAAGATTTTTTCCGAAGTTTCTGGTTTCTAACATGCGATTTCACATGTAGAACTTTAAGTCATTAATTTTATTATTTTTGTATATGCTTTCGAATATGATTTGCTTATTATCGTTTTACTAAAGTATTAACTTTAAAATTAAGTCTAGGGGTACAATCTTGCAGTCGTAACTTGTGAAGCTTCTAATGTTGCCCAAATAATTATGAAAAATAAGTAATAATATTGAATATTGTTTCACTGTTTTATAATTTTTGTTTTATTTCTCATTTATGGATTGGCAATTGTCTTATCTTTACGCGTACGTTTATTTTAATGTTTTCCAGCTGTGTTGGGTTTTTATATTTTTTTAAAGTACCGGTACAGATCATTATTGGTCAAGAAAACATATTTTCCATATTCCAATATATTTTTATTATTTTGTGTTAATCCAGGTATGAGAAATGATTTACTTATATTACCGTATATCTTTAGTTTGTATCTTCATCTTTCTTTGCAGTATCTGCAGAATCGTGTTTTCATAATTGTCCCAATTTTTTTTTTTTAAGGTTTTAAATTTTAATTTTAAAATTAATTTTTTTTAATCATCAATAAATCTGTACTGTATTGATAAAAATTGTTACTTTACGGGTAAGTTCAATTTTAACGCTATTTAATGTCGAAATAATTTATTTTAATACAAGCTGTTTGGAATCTTCTATTTTAACGAAAGATTCATTTTCATTTTAATGATTTCAAAACTTACTATTTAGGCCTATCTATTTCTAGAAAAATACAATAATTATTGTTATGTTATGTTAATTAAATTGAGTTTTAATATTTCAAATAGGTTGTAAGCAAAAACAAAATTAATAATGTTGGTATGTTTTTAATTTTATACGATCAGAGAGAACTCTTTTTATTTGTCATTTAGATGAGCTTGTTTCAAGCAAAGCTGTTGGTATTGTATCTCTTTTAAACTCGTTGCGACACAACGAATGTTATTGTTCAAATGTGTTTGGGCCTTATTGCGAAGCGGTTAAATCAAGCGTGTAGCCGGAATTCGTTTGCTTTTCATAGCGAAACATTATTTTTATCTCATTATTTTTCATGCTGCAGTCTTTTTCTGACATAGGTGTTGCGTAGGACAACGTGTACTATTGTTCCTAGCTTGCTTATTTGTAGGACATTAATCAGCCGGCTATTGTTGAATTTCCAGGTTTTATCAAACATTTTTTCTAGTTTGTGTGATTTTACTTTATAATAAGTTTGTTTTTATAACATTGATTTTTTTTTTAAAGTAAAACTGGCTATAAACAGTTTAAATTTGCGTTTCATTTATTCTTATCATTTTTTAAGTTTTAATTTACTAATGTAAACTGTATTCATAATGTTTTTTAATTTTTTTTTTAATTTTTATTTGTTTTTTTTTTTAATTTTTATTTGTTTTATTTTTAAATTTAATTGTCTTTAATTTTAGAATTAGTAATAATTTAGTAAAAGTTTATGTCTTAATTGATTTTTGAGTTACTTTTAAAATTAATTTTTTTTATTTTTTTATTTTTTATATATTTAATACTAATACTGTTTCTGCATTTATTTTTATTTCCCAAACATTTTAAGTTTAACCTATGCAAGTTTAACTTTCTAATTAAACCTAAAAAATTAGTTAGCATTTTATTAAATAATGAGGCTACTTAATGGTTATTTAAGCACGGTAAAAACTGGCATATTTTTAAAATCGTTTGAAATTATTGTTTTTGAAATATGAGATTCTTATAAAAACAATTCAATTTTAAAACTTCTTTTAAGTGTTTTTGTTAAATTTTGCAATTAATTTTTGATTTTTATAATTTTTTTAAATGATTTTATTATATCAAACATTGAACTTAATAAATCGTTGAATATCAATTAGTCAAAAAATGCTCTTTATAATGTTTTTTTTTTTTATATATAATTGTTTGTGTTAATTTAGTTTACAATAATTATTTCTATTGCTCTTTTTTTTGAGCATACTATTATCAAACACATTGCTATTAAATAGAAAATGTCAATTCATTTAGCATCCGTTTTTTCTTAAAAAATCATTATTTATTTGCCTCATATGAAATTTATTTTATGCTTTAAAAAAATAAAAAAAAATAAAAAATAATTAACAAAAATAATATTTCTAGTTATAACATATTGCAAAACTACTTATCATAGCAAAGTTGCAAAACATAAGTTTATTTGTAGTCTCATTTGCAACTAGGATTATAACACGCTGACGAGTTGCTATCTTTTTTATTTTAATTTTAATTAAACATTGAATGAACTTTTGTCAATAATATGATCGAACAAATCATGCTCTATGTATACAATTTATTTATTTTTTTGGTGTAATGTTTATTTTGAGTAAAACTTTATTTTTAAATTAATAATCTTTAACATAGTTTGAAAGTGCTATGTAGGTTTTGCAAGTAACTTTTGTATTTTAATTTCTTTCTTTCGATTTTTTTTTTATTTTTTATAACATTTAGATTTTATTTTTCTGTTTAAATTTAAATATTTTCTAATTTTTTTTAAGTGTTTATTTAATTTAATTTAACTTTTAATTTTCTGCAAAATCATGTACCGGAAGGTGAAGGGAAAATACAATGCGGTGTTATAGATTTTAATTTTTTTTTTTTCTATTATAATTTAATTTTTTTTTATTGCATTATTTTTTAGTACTGTACATATATTTATTCACACCTTTCATAGTACGAGTAGATTAAAATATTATCTACTACAATATAATGTTTTTCTTTGGTGGCTTAAAGGCCTACATTCCATTTGTATTATTAAGTTTTAATCTTTTTTTTTTTTTTTATTTAATTTAATTTAATGAATAATCACCTCCAAGGAGGTAAACATATAATAATACAATCAAGGTATGCGTATAAATCTTAATATAAAATTGATCAAAAACACTGTCAATAATTATGTAATTATAACGCAATTTTAAAAATTTCATTGTGAGCCAATAAATAAAAGTATAATTATAAAAAGTATATATCCGCCTTCAAACCACACTTTTTGCTTATAATGCCCATGAACCATGGGTCAGCTCATAACTTATTAATGCATGTTTTCTTGTATATTTTATCTATGAAATGAATCACTTTAAGTTTGAGTTTTGCTATGTTATATTAATTTTAAATTAGTTAAAGTTAGAGACTGTTGAAAAATTAACAATTATTACGAGATTATTAATGTATTTGTTCAGTGATGTTTGAATATTGCATTATTAACTTGATACTGATTGGTAAAACACGTTTTTCTAGCTCCGCCTCAATCTGCTAGAGAGCAGCATAGAGCGCTTGTACCTCGCTCTCCACTAGAGGGCAGAGCTGCTGTTTGAGTTGAAGTTGTTGGATGTGGTTTTTTTTAGCTCTCCTCTCTTCCACGTTTTCTTTTCATTTTTACTTAGGCTTATCGGTTTAAAATTTTGAAATCTTAAAAGTTTTTTGTTCATGAATGGTTTCATGAAATGCTATTTATTTTGAGTTTCTATTCATTAGTTTTAAGTTTCTAACCATAATTTATCGTCGGATGCTGCGAGAATTGAAAGATTTTAAAGGATTTTGGAAAGCACGTGGAAGATTGTGTTACCATGTGCTTTTCATTGTTGCTGGTTTTCTATGTTAATGATTATTTGTTTTCAATTGTTGATTAACAATAATTATTATTAATCATCGGCTTTCTAATTTTAGTAAAGCAGTTTCTTCTTGGCTATTATAATGTTGATAATACGTTTTTCATATTTTGAAAAAAAAGACATGACATTTTAGTTTCTTTATAGCTACGCCTACAATGTGCTTTATCATGTTGGCGATTTTATATGCAATAATTTCGTTAGTTTAAATCTTTAATGGATTTCTTTCGTTGATTATGAAGTTGTTTACTAGTTTAGCAAAACTATGATCGTTTATATTTATATAAAAATAAACAGTACACAGTATTTGAAATTCAGATACTTGCCAATTAAAATTTTTGTTTTTGATGAAAAAGACCATCACCGCTACGTTATATCAACACTTTTTAATCGTCCTACATGCAAATATTAGTACTGGTGTTAAAAATACTGCACTATTACATATTTTTGCCATTAACATACTGTCCAGTTGGCATTGTTGGTGAGCATAAAGCATAGCAGTCTGTCTAATACACACACGTAATTTACTGCACATTATTATCGTGTGTTATAATTCGTTTGGTTTGCTCTTGAAATATATTAGGAGTGAACTATTTAAATAACAATTTTTCAACCATTAATTTTTTTCAAGGGTTTTATATTGTAGTTAATTTGTGATAAATGAAATCAATAAGATTATGATTTTTTAAGAAATTTAAAATTTTGGTCTGGTTCCAAAGTTTTGTTTATTGTACCGCAGCACACGTAGATGTGTTCAAAGGATTTTTTTTAAAGTTCTTTTTAATTTCTGTATTTGACACCCTTACCTTTTATTGTTTTGGTTGTTTTTACATTTCTTTACTTGTCAAGAAGTTTAAAAAAGAACTTCCGTCATTCGCATTATGTTTGCGAAAAATACTAATAATTGTAACATAATATTCTAATGAGAATAATTAGTAATTGAAATGAGCTACTGGTTTTGAGTATGAAAGTTTTTATTTATTATTTAGACCCTAAAATTTATTTATTTATTAAACTTTTTAATTGATCATTTTTTATATTTATATAGTTCTATTGCGGTATAGGTTTATTTTTTTTCTTAAATTTTATGTGATTTAATGCAATTAATTTATTTTTTTGTTTGATTATCGGATAGTTAGAGAATGAAAAGATTTTAATAGATTTTAGAAAGCACAATGGAAGATTGTGTTACCACGTGTTTTTCAATTTTGCAGGATTTCTAATTTATTGATTATTATTTTGTTTTGAATTCTTGGATAATGATGATTAATATTAATCATTGGTTTTTAATTTTGTAAAAAGAAAAAAAATTCGTGTTAGACATAATAATATTTTTTTGAATTGAGTTTGACATCATTTTATTAGTTTCAATCTTTAATGCACTTTCTTCATTGATTATAAATTTATTCAACAAAACTATTTTATTTTATACCACAATGCTTTAATTTGTTAGGTGAACATTCGATTTCCTAAGTAATTGTTATGAAAAGTTTTTTCTAATTTTTTAATTTTCTATTACAATTTTAAATTTATTCCCGTAACTTCAAATTGGAATTTTGATTGGATCTCTGGCTCTACAGCCTTATTTATTTATTAATATAAATTAATATAATTTCATAATTTTAAATTCAATTTAAAATCTGAATTTTTAATTGCCTATGCAACATTCGATCACTACAGTAATAATTTCCATTCAACGATACAGCGCTTACAAAATTTGCAAACTCACAAAAACGAATAACGACACATCAAATTAATAGCGACTAATTTCTTGTATCAATCTACTATGTTTATAGGTGTAAACACAAATAAAATAAAATTTACATGTTAATGAGACATTAAATATTTTCTAAAAACTGTCGATACGTATTCTCGTAATCCACCGAATTTATTATAGATTGGGCATGCGAACATTGACATCTACATTTTTGGCATTTGACTGCGAGTAGGCCTATCTAATACATGTATATTAACTAAAAATATATTTTTATCTCGTTAATCTTCGTATGGGTTACGTGTGGGTAACTAAATTTGAACTCTTTTTCAGTTTTATTGTTTTTTCAACAATTTTAAAATCTTAATTTTTTTAATCGTGTTAATATTCAAAATAAGTTATCCAGGTTATATTGTTTTGCGTTTTATTTATTTATTTATTTTTTTTTTAAATAATGTGCGTCCAAATTTCTAACCACATATATTTAACCAACGTTTACAAAATCGATCGATCGATTAGTTTACTAAGTCAATCGTGTTAAATATCTTCCTAGCGTGAGTAGAGCACAAATCATTGCTGTCTGTCTAGTACTCCAGTGGTATTATCATAAGTGTGTATTATACTTTTAATTTCTTATTTTTTGGGTTTGGTTATTTATTTATTTTTTAAATTAATATGCCGATTTTAAATATTAAGAGTAACTTAAATCATTTAAGAATTTTTTTAATAATTTTGTAAAGATGATAACCATTGCACGGTAACATTAAATTGTCAGAAGTACGATTTCGACGATTTTAATTATTGTTTAAGTTTTTTAATTAATTATTTTTTTTTAAAGAGAAGCTGTATAATTACCATAAATATTTTTTTTTTTTTAATTTTTGAGTCGATGCATTTCATTTTTCGTTTGAATTTTACTTTTAATTTATAAAATTTGATCAGTTGATTGTTTGGTTTATTTATGATTTAAAATGTGTGGTTTGGATTGTACTTCATGGTTTATAAAAGTATTTATTTGTTTTGTGCATATAGCGGTTTACAAAATTCTGTAGCAGAAAAAAAGACACTTTTCTTTATTATAGAGTTATGTAATTATATTTTTATTTTTTCCGTCTAAATAATGCCGATTTGCCGAAATCATCTTTGCAAATCAGGTGTCATATGGCGCATTTTGGACGGTCAAGTTGTAAAAATATAATATTAAAAATTTTTCATTTTTATTTTATTTTAATTTAATTTTATTTTTTTTTTAAATAGTTTACCTTACTGTAATTTTTTAATTAAGTAGGCTATGTGCTGTGTACCTCATTATTTATTTATTTTTTTTTAAAAAAAAAAAAAGCTAATTATTGGTTTTGTATTAGGCTACTTATGTTCTTGGTTTTATCAAATTTTTTTATCCAGTTTTTTTTTAATTTATTTTACTGTTTATTAAGTTAAAAACATAGAATTTAACAATGGAGTTATTTTTTTTTATTAATACCGGTACCTGTTGTAAGTACTTAATGTGTTTTGAATAATTTTGCAAAGCTTTATAGGTTCATTTTGTTTCACAAGTTTCATTCATATCTTCCGTTATGAATGGATGCTCTCTATGTTCTAATTAGTTTTAGTTTATTGACATGTTGACTGCTGGGGTTTAGAAATATCACGCGCTATGTCACATTTAATTATTTTTATTTTTTATTTTATGCTTTGCATACCGGTAATTATTCGCAAATTTTATATTATTGTGGCAAGTAAATTTTTTTTTTTGTTAAGTTTAAGTTACCGGTATTATTAAATTAAAGTTAATTAACTCTAAAACATACATTATTTTGGTCATTAAATTTACCTCTTCAAACAAATTTTCAATTGTACCAATTTTCTAAAAATATTAAAATGTGCGATTATTATCGCATTTGAATCGGAATGATTTAGAAGTTTGTCTTGCATTTTAAAGTCTATAATTCATTTTTATTATTTCATTTCGCAGTTTTTAATAATTCAATTGTGGTAGTAATAATAATTTGAAATCTGGATACATGTTTTTTAGTTACTCCCAATGTTAAAAATTAATGGATTTTTATTTTTTGTATTATTTTAAATCAATAATTACATTATTTAAATTTTTTTTGTGTATGGTTAAAATCTTTTAAATATTAGGAGTAACTTTTTTCAAACATTTTTTTATAGATTTTTTTTTTTTACTGTTAATTTGTGATATGAAATTCAATTACATATAAATGAAAGGAAGTTAATTAAGTTTGTAAAGCTGTCAATTTCTAAAATTCTAAATGAAAGCTATTTACCGGTTTAATTTCTAGCTCGTGGATGTTGATCTTTTGTTACTTATTAAATTGAGTAATTCATTGGCAATACTGTACTAAATTTTTATTATGGTAGGAGCTCGGCGATTATTTTATTTTCTTATTTTATGTACAAGTTTTAACATATTTTCTCTATTACAGTTTTTATTTTATTTTTTAAACATTACAATTTTTTTTTTTACAGTATATTGCCTATGTAGGAAATGCATTTTATTTTTGTTTGAAATGCTTGTGCTTGTTGAGGCAATTTTTTTTTCTTTTTTAAAATTTGGCAGTTTCTGGTAGTGATTTTGCTATCATTGCGTCATTTTGTAAGTTGGGGTTTTCAGGTTTTTTCTTCTTGTTCGGTTTTTATTCTTAATTCGTTAATTGTGCAAAATATATGTTTTTTTTATGGTATTGTATAGTTTCGTTTCTTTTAATAATTATTTTTTTAATTCAACATTTTTATTTGAAACATCCCAAAAAAATACGGCTATATATTACTAAAAATTGATTAGTAGCCTCGGTAAAGCTTTTCAATTCAACTTGTCGTTTCTTGTATTTGCAACACGTAGGTCTACATTCTTTTGGGAAAAAATTATTTTTTTTTTTTTAGCATTACCTACTAATTTTAATGTTTTTTTTTTTTTTTAAAAAAAAAAATTATTAACATTTTTTAATTAAATTGCTGCGTTATTAGCAGGTTTTTTTTTGTAATTAAGAATTAAGTAAACTGTTGAGTATTTGCTCATATTACTTATCCAGCGCAAAGGTGTTTTCAGTGCGACGTCAATTTTTTTTTTTAGTTTTTACTTATTTTGAGAAATTATTTTTAGTAACTTGTATAATAATATGTTTGATTTAGTTTTGAGAAGTACTGAAATGAAATACAGTAGTCATAACAGCACTTAAATTTATTTACAGTATTTATTTATTTTTTGATTTGAAATATTTTTCTTTTGGAGAAAAACATTCTTTGCAAATTGTATAATATTATAGTAGCTAGTAAATTTTGTTTGCACGTAATGGTAATTCTATTTTTAATTCTTAGTTTCTTGTAGCACCCGATCTTATAATAGGCTTACATTTTTTAATAATAATTATTAGTTCGTAATCATTTAAAACTTTTTATTATTAATTTATTAATTACTGGCGAATTGCACTAAATACTCTACTATTGCATTTAATATTTTTGACATATTGTTTAGTTTATATTGTTTGTTAGCTTGAAGCTTTGCCGTATGTCTACTCCCAATTAGGCTTATTTGTATATTATAATTTAGTTGATTTTTTAATTATTTTTAACCAGTATTTTTTACTTTTACATTCTTAATTTTTTGTGTTTGGTTAGTTTATATTATTGAGCAGATTGTAAAAAATATAATATTAAGAGTGTACTGTAAATTAATCTTATTTCAGTAATTTTTTTATAATCATTTTATTAAAGGTAACAGACTTCCCCATGAATGTAAAAATACGACGATTTTTCGTTTATTGATATTCCAAAGCTGCAGCCAAGTAGGCCATTTCAGATGCGTTTAATCTTAACCAATCCAAGTAGTAAGCATGATTATTATTGATTTATGTTTTGTATTTCATTTTGATCTACGTCATATTATTATTATCAAGAGAATATTTTAATTAAAATTTTGTTGATATTTGAAAAAAGATTCATTTATTGTTTATAGAATTCTTTTATTATTATTATTATTTTCCTATTTATTACTTCATATTGACTAATTAATTTTATGTAATTGGGTTGTCACCCATTTCTTTGTTTATGCAATAAGGTTTAATAGTTACATTTTCATTTAAAAAATACGAGTATATATTTTTTTATATTTTATTACGAGTAGATTAATGAGATATGGGAGATTTTTATGTGTTTTATTACGTCGATTTGAATTAATTTTGTTGACAACATAATGAAAACATTAAAATAATTTAATTGGTTATTTTTTTATGGTGTTTTAATTTGAGCAGAAATAATTTATTTCAAATGTAAAATATGTGGTTTATATTTAGTTTACTTTCTTTTTATATTAATAACCAAATGAATGTATTGTCTGTTGTCTTTTTATTTTTACATTTTGTTTAATTTTTTATTTATCATATGAAGGAATAATTTTATGGCTTAATTTGAGAGCTATAATTTTATTATACCGTCATGTTTTTTTCCTTTGAAAGATTTTTTAATCATGTAGGCTATGCGTTGGTTTTTTTAATTTTATTTTAAATTTAATTTTAAGTTTTAAAATTTTTTTTAAAAAACCGAAGCTTAAAATAAAAATAAAAAGTGCAATTGTTTTGCTTGTCACTAATGTGATCAGTAAGATTGAATTTGTTAGCAACTTACAAATTTTATTTTTTTTTTATTAATGCATCGGTCAAGGGTGTCTCTTTCTGTTTCTTTAGGTTTCCTCAACTGACTTATTATTACTATTTTTTTGTCTTTTTTTATACTAAAGAAATCTTTTTGCATTAAAAACAACCTACAGTATTTTCTGGTACGTTTATGTATCATTTTCCTGTTTAACTTGTAAATTTACAACAATGAGATGAAATGTTCTTCCATTCAAAGTTTTCGTAATCTTCATAATTATTCCCGCAAAGGTCACAAGCCTAAATGCCGTTTTTTTTATATTATTTTATTAAGTATTTTATTTTTATGAGTTTTCTGTGGTTGATGACGCAATTAATTGACTTTTAAAATGTTCGGTTTTTAATCCTTTGACTTCCAAACAATTAATTTTTTTTTTGGTTAATTATATAAGCGCACAAATCTATTGTATTAAAATTGGTAAAGAGTAAAGTTTC
This sequence comes from Polydesmus complanatus, assembly GCA_034692225.1. Classification (NCBI taxonomy): domain Eukaryota; kingdom Metazoa; phylum Arthropoda; class Diplopoda; order Polydesmida; family Polydesmidae; genus Polydesmus; species Polydesmus complanatus. The sequence goes on along the minus strand of JAQGAZ010001825.1, from coordinate 13,137 downwards.
CGTTTTTGAGATAATTTTAGCCAAAGACATATTAGGTTTTGAAAAATGTTTTACTTCTAATAGCTTAATAATATCAATATGGTATTTCAAAGCACGAATGTGCATTTTTGTTGAAATGCTTTATCTATTTCTTGTGTGGCTATTTTTTTATTTTTATTTTTTATTAAGACTTATAACTTGTATTTAAATTAACAATAATTGCTGTATTTCATCTACTTCAGCAACTTTTTAGTTACTTTTATTAATTAATTTTTCTAAAATGTTTTTTTGTTTTGTTTTGTTTTGTGGTTTAGGGTTTTTCACTTGTTTCTCGGTACCTTTATTATTGACTTAACATTGATTGTTACAGGTTCCATAGGGTTTTTTTTTAAATGAACATCTGGTGATGTTGTTGCTGCCCCTTGGTCATAGGCAATCAATCATTACATTAGTGTGAAGTGTGAAGACGTCTTCAAAGGGGCAGCTGGGTATTCAAATGTCAACTCTTTTACTTAAATATTGCTTTTAAATTTAAAACAATAATAAATATTATTATTGCAAACATTATTGATAATATTATATTTAAGAAAATCACAATATTATTTTAAATCAATAAATTCACATCTAAGAATTAGTGAAAATTATTTAGAGGTATTTTGGTTAACTTTTCTACATGGAGGTTGGCTGCGCAGTGGCGTAGCGAGAGTACACGGCACCCATCACTCTGGATTTAGTGTTGAGAGTGCTTATTATTGTATGTAACTCAATCTCCGTATATAAGTTTATTATTATTTTGTTGATTTTTTTCCTCATTTTAATCAAACAGTTAATTGTTAATTCTGATCCCGGATGTGGTAAACCGATCAGCTGATCTGACCTTTATATTTTTTTTTAATTTCCGCACAGAATGCTGCCTTTGAATACCAAACGTATTTTCCTTCCCCCACCCTCCCCCTCTCCCCTCTAAAAAAAAAAATTGGCGTTTTAATATTCTTTTTCTTGGCTTTAACAATCTCTTTCATAGTAGGCCTACTATATTAAATCATTTGGCAGTTTTTTATGCAAAGGGGTAGGAAAAGTTATTTGATTTAAAATTAGTTGTGTTTTTTTTTTTTTCTAGTTTTATTTTAGAAAATATTTTTGTCCACTCGGTTGGACATGGGCTTAGTTTTAATTTTTATTTTTTTCTCTTTCAATTGTTTTATGTACTTTGTTTATTTATGATGCGCCACTTATTTAAATATAATCCATGTTAACAGCGTTTATTTTTGAAAAAGCAGTCAACTATAACATATTCTTTTTCAATTATTTTTATTATTTATTACCAGGTACAATTTATTACACAATATTAAATTTATAATGTTATCATTTTTAACAATCGGGCTTTTAGTTTTTGAAACTTATTTTGTATTAATCGCCATTAAATTCAAACAGATTTTAATGTTTTCTTGTACTCACTGATATCAGTTTTATTCTTTTCGTTTTTTTTTATTGGTTTATTTATTTTTTTTTTAATTGTAAGTTTGGTTAATTATTTGTTTTTAATTTTATGTAGAAACATTTTATATTCAAAAACGTTTTGTGTTAATTTAAATAATATTTACACCCTACAAATTTACGTACCTACATTTTTTTGTTTTAGGAAACTTGTGTTTTTTTTTTTTTTTTTTTGCAAGCATAATATGCAGTAATTATGCATAACTATGTACAGTAGTCCTACTGTTTATCTATCAGAAACAATTTTAATGAAATTAAAATTTTTGATTTAATTTTAATAATTATTACATCAATACTGAATTTTTTCAAATGTTAAATTCTATTATCATTTTAATTATTCAAATTAATTATGTAGATTACAACCTTATTGGTTTTTTTTTTTTACGATTTTTTATCAACTTTTTTTCAATATAAAAAAAAAAAAAAATTTTTTTTTGAGAAGCAATACTATGAAGTCCACGCATCTTTAGTTTAATTTAGACTAAATAAACAAAAATAAAAATTGAGATTACAACTGGATTATAAAATATGAAGTTTGAAATGCTTACATCAACGGTAAAAGCAATCATTGGGTCGTCCCAAGCGCTGCTGATGGCAATCTGAGCGTTACCATTTGAGTCTACCGTTACCGTACTTCCGGAGCAAACTCCTTCCTGCAGATTTCCAGAAATTAAATCGCAATATGTTCCGGCAGCCAGCCCAGTATAAATACTAGCATTCATATCGAAATCCTCGTTATTAATAGCTAAAAATCCTTTATTTCCTCTGGAAAAGGCTATGGTGTAATCGGAACCGGACCACCAGTTCTCAATTTCAGTTCCATCTACGGTGTTCCTGAAGCTTACCATGTTAAAAATCTCTCTCCAACGATGTTCGCACACCCAATTGTAGTAGTCGCAAGATAAATCAGCATTAGTGGTGACGGGTAAGATGTTGTAGTTGGCGTCGTGAGGAGGTCCTTGGTCAGTTCCACCGGGAGAGGTTTTAGGAAAGTAGAAGCTGCTCATGACCCTGGTCTGACCATATGGGTGAGCCAACATAAAAGCGTTGGCCATCTTATACATCCTGGGATCGAAGAAGGTAAAGACGTCGTCATCACTATCGCGTTGTGTGTCGTGATTATCGATGAAAACTAAGGCGTCGTCACTTGGCATCAGGCCCCAACCTTCGCCCCAATTACTCAAGTACTTCATAGGGTTTTGTTTACGGAAGACGGGAGCCAATTGTCTTCCATACTCGAACTCCGTAACGTCTCCTATCCCCGTGTACTCATAATAATGCGCGGCATCGGTTCCTCTATAGTCACTAACTTCCTGATAGATGTATGGTTTACTTCCGGGAGCGAAAGAGAGATCGTGAAGTTGGTTGTAGATAGCATCGAGGTCATCGGGCCACATGTGTTTTGCGGCGTCCATGCGAAAACCAGAAACACCCATGTCCACTAGATGGTTCATAAAAGCCACGAGTTTAGCTCGTGTGTCGGGGTTTGCTTGGTTGAGGTCGAGGAGATAGCTGAGTTCGCAGTTCCGGATCTGAGACGCGTCGGTGTAGTCGTCAATTTCACAGTCAGCGGAGGTGCAATCGCCTGGACATGTGTGGAAGTTAGAGGCGTCGAAAGGAACTGCGGGATATGACGAAGCGTCGGCGTTCCAAGCGCTTCCGGCTGTACCTGTGCCACTTCCTGAATCGCCGGTCATGTGATTAATTACGGCGTCCACTCTGCGTTTAGAATTTAATTAATGTCAAAATCATAAGAAGTGTTTTCTAAGGTTTTTTTTAAAGGGAAAACATTTTAAAACTTCCGCTTTTAATGATATCTGAGCTTATTCAAGGTTAAACTTTTTTAATCTAAATTTTTTGATAACAGCAACGTGAGATTTTTTTAATTGATATAGCAAACTGAGATAAGGGTAAAATATAGTTTAGATAAAAACAAAATGGCTGACCTGACGTTGACAGCGTTGCATCTGCTCACCATGTCCTTAAATTCCGATTCCGTTCCATCTCGCGTTTCTAAGATGTAACTTACCGGTTGACAAATCTCCCACCAGGGGCGCGGCGGGTCATTTACAATGGCGTTTTCTTGAGGGGGGGAAGTCTGCGATAAGTAACTCCGGTTAAATAATTAATTTCAATTTAATCAAGTTGAAAGATCATTAAAAAGTGAATTACCTGAATGGCTCCGTAGCCGTAAGGTCCGAGGAACGTTTCGCACTCATTGGCCAGATCCACCCATCGCCATTGAAACATTTCGACGATGGTGTGTCTTCCGGCAACCATGTTGGTGTTTTTATTGGCAGCCCCAGCACTGCCTGGGCTGCTGAACAAAACCAAATATAATACAAAGCAAGTCAGGACTAATTTACAACCCTTCATCTTGACTTTTCCAAACCGCGATTTTGGACGAATATATTTTTTATGTAAAATACGGAGTATATAATAGTAATGCTATTGGTTTTGATACTTATTTACTGTATATATCACACTTAGAAATTATCTTTCAAAAACTATTTTTTTAAATTATTATCTGAAAAGTTTAGATTACCTTTTTGATAATACAATAATTTAACAATTTTAACATTTTTTTTTTGATGAAAAATCAATTCTTTGAAACCAACCTATGTTGAATTGTCCGGTAGTTTTGACTTTAAAAAAAAAAAGGAAGATTTGATTTAGTATTAAAACTGGATTTAAAAGTAGTGGTTTAATATGCTTACATCAATAGTAAAAGCAATCATTGGGTCTTCCCAAGTGCTGCTGATTGCAATCTGGGCGTAACCGTTTTCCTCCACCGTCACCGTACTTCCCGTACAAACCCCGTCTTGTATATTTCCGGAAATTAAATCGCAATAAGTTCCTGGTGGTAATCCTGTAGACAGATTGGCGTTCATTTCATATTCCTCCTCGTTATTAATAGCCAAAAATCCTTTATTCCCTCTGGAAAAGGCTATGGTATAATCGGAACCGAACCACCAGTTCTCCATTTCAGTCCCATCTACGGTGTTCCTGAAGCCCACCATGTTATAAATCTGTCTCCAACGATGTTCGCAAACCCAATTGTAGTAATCGCAAGATAAATCAGCATTAGTGGTGACGGGTAAGATGTTGTAATTAGCGTCGTGGGGAGGCCCTTGGTCAGTTCCGCCGGGAGAGGTTTTAGGAAAGTAGAAGCTGCTCATGACCCTGGTCTGTCCGTAGGGATGGGCTAACATGAACGCATTAGCCATCTTGTAGGTGCGGTCGTCGAAAAAGGTGAGGGCATCGTCATTAGTATCGCGTTGCGTGTCGTGGTTATCGATGAAAGCTACGGCGTCGTCGCTGGGCATCATGCCCCAACCTTCGCCCCAATTACTCAGGTACTTCATGGGGTTTTGTCTACGGAAGACGGGAGATAATTGTAAACCATAATCAAACTCCGTAACGTCTCCTAATCCCGTGTAGTTGTAATAACCCACAGCATCTCTGTTGTCAATGACTTCCTGGTAGACGTACGGCTTAATTCCAGGAGCGAAAGATAAATCATGGAGTTGGCTGTAGATGGCTTCGAGATTGTCGGGACACATGTGTTTGGCTTCGTCTATACGGAAGCCAGAAACGCCCATGTCTACTAGCTTGTTCATGTAAGCCACGATTTTTCCTCGCGTGTCGAGGTTTTTTTGGTCGAGGTCAGTTTGACCTGTGGGCTCGCAGTTTCGGACTCGATTTCCGTCGTTGTAGTCGTCGATTTGACAGTCACCGGATGTACAATCGCATGGACATTTAAGGAAGTTTGAGGCATTGTAGGGAACAGCGGGGTATGAGAGGGTGGCGGCATTCCACCAGCTTCCAGCTGTGCCTCTTCCATGTCCGGAATCTTCAGTCATGTGATTAATTACGGCGTCCACGTACACTCTGCATTTAAAATTTAATGAGTGTCAAAATCCTAATTAATTTTTTCTATATTATTTTTACATACCGGTACTAAAAAAATGTGAAATAGAAATTACATTAAATTAAATTGTTAAGCAGCCAGGGGATATTATAGTACACCATTTAGTGCAATAAATTATCTATAATATGAAAAAAAAAAAAAAAACCTGACCTGACATTAACAGCGTTGCATCTGCTCACCATGTTTCTAAATTCCTCTTCCGTTCCGTCTCGGTTTTCCAAAATATAACTTACCGGTTGATAAATTTCCCACCAGGGGCGCAAAGGGTCATCTACAACTTCGTTTTCTTGAGGCGGAGAAGTCTACGATAAGCAACACCAGTTAAATGATTAAACTTAAACAAAGATGGAGTGAACTACCTGAATGGCTCCGTAGCCGTAAGGTCCGAGGAACGTCTCGCACTCGTTAGCCAGATCCACCCATCGCCATTGAAACATTTCGACGATGGTGGTTTTTCCGGCGGCCATGTTGTTGTTTTTATTGGCAGCTCCAGCACCGACAGGAGTGCTGACCGCGGCCAACCATAATACAACGCAAGTCAGGGCTAATTTACAACCCTTCATCCTGACTTTTTTAACCGCAATAATTTTAATCAATAATTATTATATTTTATGTCAAATATAATACCGAGCAGTGATATTGATTTTTCTTTATATACTACCCCAGTTACCCTTTATAAGGTTAATCTCAACTTTGATTTGTTTTATTTTTGTCATTAAATTTTATTTGAAAAGATAATTTTTGATAATATTAATCCATTCAAAATCAACCTAAACATAAGCGTTTTAAGGGGTAGGGTGGGAGCGGTACCTCGAATGAATGATCAATTTTCAGAACTTTTGGGGTACCGTAGGGAAAATGATGATAATTGAATGATTGATAATCATTTTCAGAGATAATTTTTATACTAATCAGATACCATTTATTTTAATCAGAAAAAATTACAGCCACTCGAAAATGTAATGTATATAACTCACGCTCTCTGAATCTGAAATTAGCAACAGTCTTCTTAATTAAGTTTAGCCTACAAATTAAAGAAAATTGAAAATTAGTAATTAGTTTTTTTTTTATCTGGTATTAATAATTGGTAATATAGGGCCCTTTAATTATGAAAAATAACAGCTGGCATAATACCTCCTCCACTGAGTCGGCACGTGCCAACACGCTTAACAAAATTTTCAATAACTCTCACAGGTGCCTGATTGGATGTCAGCAATGACTAAGTGTATGATAAGTCTTGAATCGTTTGCGGTTTGTTGGCATACACCTGTGACTTTACATAACCCCACAAAAAAAGTCACAAGGTGTATGGTCACAAGACCTAACAGGCCACTCCAGGTCTCTCCGCAAACTGATAACTCGGCTGAGAAATTTCTCTTAGATTTCACAAGCGCTGTGGCATGTTCAATGCCCCATCCTGCTCAAACCAAAGAAGTTCGATATCCACATTTTTGAGGATAGGCCCTAACCCTACATTCTAAATTCAATGTTCTAAAAATGATGAGAAGCGATGCCGGGGCTAAATTTTCAGCGCACCTGCGAGAAGATTCTCGGATATAGCATTAATCGTGTTAGCACGTGCCGACTCAGTGGAGAAGGTATTATGCCAGATGTTATTTTTCTGATGTTGCTGAATGTAAATATTAAAAAAAATTTCATTTTCCTTTAAAATTGACTTAGTTAATAATTTTTCAAAACTATACTTTATCTTTACATACACTATACTTACATCGACAGTAATAGCCACCATAGGGGCTTCCCAAGTGCTACCAATAAATATCTGCGCATTTCCGCTCCCATCCACTACAATCAAACTTCCTGTACAACTTCCTCCTCCCACATCTCCTGAAATGAGGTCGCAATAAATTCCTGCTGGCAAACCGGTGTACAAATTCACGTCCAAATCGAAGGTCTCGTCATTAATGACCAGGAATCCCTTGTTCCCTCGAGAAAAAGCTATGGCATAATCGGAACCCGACCACCAGTTCTCCACATCGGTTCCAGCCACGGTGTTGCGGAACTTGACCATATTATAAATCTCTCTGTAACGATGTTCGCAAACCCAAGTGTAGTAATCGCAATTGATGGGCCAAATGTTGTAGTTTTCGTCGGTCGGCGGTCCGTACCAGCTGTTTTGATCACTTCCGTTCACGATATTCCTGGTCCAATAATAACTACTCATTACTCTGGTCTGGCCGTAAGGATGAGCTAACATAAAAGCGTTTGCCATCTTGTACATGCGTAGGTCGAAGAAAGTGAGAACATCCTCTCCGGCCGGTCCGCTGCCTCTTTGAGTGTCGTGGTTATCGATGAAAACCAAAGCGTCGTCGCTGCTCATCATGCCCCACCCTTCTCCCCAATTTTCTAAATATGCCATGGGGTTCTGCTTCCGGAATACGTAGGCTAAGTTGTAACCGTACTTAAACTCGGTGACGTCGCCCAAACCTGTGTATTCGGAGTACTTCACGGCTTCTCCTCCCATGTCGATCACTTCCTGGTATATGTAGGGCTTAGTTCCGGCGCCGAAATAGGTGGTGTTGAGGTCGTTGAGTTGGTCGTAGATGGCGGTGAGGTCGGCGGGCCACATGTGTTTGGCCGCGTCTATGCGGAAACCGGCTACTCCGTAGCTCGAGAGACGGTTTAGGTACTCTACCATCTTGGATTGAGTGTCGGTGTTTCCTTGGTTCAAGTCCAAGAGACCGGAGAGTTGGCAGTTGCGCACTTGAGTGGCGTCGTTATAGCTGTCGATTTGGCAGTCGGCGGAGGGACAATCGGCGCAGGTGTGGAAGTTGGCGGAAGTGAAGGGGACGCCCGGGAAGGATTCGGTGGACGCGTCGTACGCGCTGCCGCCGGTTCCAGTGCCGCTTCCAGCGTCGTTGGCTGTCATTTGGTTGAACACGGCGTCAACGTATACTCTGCCAATTACCGAATAAAATCCATTATGAAATGGGCTTTAAAATTAATTGGTTTTTTTTTTTAGAATATAAATTTAATGTACCTGACGTCGACGGCGTTACAACGGTTGACCATGTCTTGAAATTGAGCTTCCGTACCGTCGCGGTTGTCGAGTTTGTAGCTGACGGGTTGGTAGATTTCGAACCAGGGGCGGTAGACCACTGGGTTGTAGGATGGATTCTCAATTATCACGTTTTCAGCCGGAGGAGAAACCTGAGCAAAAGTTTAACTTTCAGTTACGCTTATAGAACGTTTAACACATATTTTCCTGGACGATAAACAACACAAAAATTATAAATGCAACTAAAAAGCCGTTTAAAGTACACTTTTCTCACAAAACATCTCGTACTTGATAGGAAACGAATGCACATCTCTCTTCATTTTTTCGTTACCTGAATTCCGCCGTAGCCTTTTGGTCCGAGAAAGATCTCGCATTCACCGGCAATGTCCACCCAACGCCATTCGAACAACTGAACGATGGTATTTCGCCCAGAAACCATGTTGGTGTTTTTGTTGGCCGCACTGGCTATGACGCAAACGCTCCCCAAAAGGACCAAAATGGTCACCCTCAAAATAAACATTTTTAAGGTTTTCATGGACAAATTGAATGCGAGTAAAAGTATTTTTTGCAATTCTTTTTTTTTTTTTTTACTTTTTATTAGCTGCTGATAATTGAAATTGTGATGGAAAGTTTTTTTATTGTCAAGTCTGCTGATGCATTTGTTTTGTTATCTGTATAAAAATACTTGTAGTACTCGTACATTTCTATTTTCTATTTTATTATCGTTCTAAGAGATAAGTGAAAAATTGATTAGATTGTGTAAGTTAAAATTAATAAGTGGTTTTCCTTTTCAATTTAGTGCAAAAAAAATTTTTTTTTTTTTTGCTATACTTTTTAGATTTTAATAAAATGATTTTAAAGTGTAAGCGTATTAATGACTTTTATATGTTCAGAACAATCAATCTTGGTTTGTGATTAATAAATTTGGGAGGCAAGTTAGTGTTTTTATTATACTAAGTAGCCTACTGTACATAGCATTTTTGCGTAATTGGGATTATAATTTTTTAATTAATAAAATAAGTTAGGAATAAAATTAATGTAGGCATAAAAAAAAACAAATCATAAAACATTTTAAGTCAATTTCGCCTCGAGCATTTTTTTTTTCTTTTTAAAAAATAAATTTAAAAACTATGAAAAATATGGAAATGCGGAATTTGAAAATTACTAAATATCAAAAAGTGAGATTTTAAAATAGCTCAAAACATAGTTTCAAAGAAAAACAAATTCTGAAAAATCCAAATAAAAATTTTGAGTAATTAAAATCTAGAAGAACAGAAATTTAAAAGTTCCAAACGAATTGAAAATTATGAATTAAAAATCCAATAGTTGAGAGGGCAAAACGAGTAAACGATGTAAATCTAGTTTAATTTATGTGGCGTACATCGAGCACTACAGTATATAAAATGATGTAATAGAATTGCAAACATTTTTCTATGATGTTGTAGGTTGTGAATGTGAAAGTGTAAGATATGGACACTCAACAACCTCTAAAAAAAATCAAGCAATCTAAACAATTTATTATTTACTATTTCATTTAAAACCCAACAAAATAAATGAAATAAAAGTTATCAAGTTTACAGAAATCATTTTTCCAATAGATTATACACCCTGGTTATGGCAGTATAACAACAGCTTTGAAAATAATAGCTGCAAAGAGCTTAGAAATATGATTTCTATTTAATTTTAAATTTGTTGCATGAACTAAAAGCAAAATTAATTATTTCTGAATTTCGAACATTTCTTTCACAGGTACACTGCGATTATCTCTTAGCAATCTTCTTCTCTCATTTCTTGTTTCCAACAAAGCGCCAACGAGCCGCATATGGTATTGCATATTGTATTTGTACAGCGTTCGTTTTTCATCGGTACCTCCAGCCTTCGCCCAATCTAATTCCAGTCGAATTTTACACTCCATCAACGTTTCGTCGGAAATAAGTCTCTCGTCCATTACTATTTCTGTCATTTTTTCATTATATTTACGCGGCAGTATTCCTACGTGGCGCCCATCATCCGCCATCGCTTTAAATACGTCTTCATTTGTGGAATATGGTAAATCTAAAACTATACAATCGTTGATAAAAAATACTTTATAATCGAGTGGACATAACTGCCAAAACTCCCGAAACAACTGGAAATAGTCATAATCTTCGCACTCGTTTCGTATATAATCCGAAATCAATACCAAAACGTCTTTATAATGTCTGGCGTCCAAATGGCGCCAACCGCGTTTCGCCGTTTCCACGAACAGCGGTTGCATGGGCCAACGTAAAAAGCACTGCAGCACGTCGTGAAGTTTCTTTCGAAACAACTCTTCCACTTGGTCTTCGTTCATTCGGGACCATAAAAAAAGCAGTTTGTAGCTCGGTGACCATTTGAAAGTACCAGCCACTAATAAGCCGCATTCTACTATCGCTCGCTCCCTTTCCTTCTGGTTTAATCTTTCGAAGAAATACTCGCTGGCTATCAGATTTCCACTAAATATCGCGCCGCGCAACAAATATTGGTTCAAAGAATAACCCGTTGTCCGAATATAGCCATCCAGCTGATGAATGTGGCCGCTGATAACGCAAGTCCAGTAAACGGCCAAATCCATCTTGTATATTATCTCCAAATCTTTAAGGCAATAAAGCAATTTGTTTTTTAGATTTTCGGGTATGCGTTGTATTAAGCTACGAATGTCATCCTCTAAACAGTTAAGGCAAGCTAATAGATACCGTCTCTCGATGGCTAAATGTTCGTTTTTCACTTCGAACTGGGCCGTCTTTTTATAATCGATTGTTCCCAGCATAGTCCAACGTGGTTGCTCGATGAAATTTAGGTGGTTAGGGAATACCGAAAGATATTGCCAGCACCAATCCATCATCTCAAATCCGAGTGGTTTAAGGAAATTGATGAGGGATTTCTTGCATGATGCGGGTAGGGGAAGCGTTGCTATTTTGTCTTTGGCTTTGGACTCAATCTTTGCCCATTTTTTCGATGTTTCAGCTTCGTTTCCTGTTGATAAGCCCGTGAGAGGACACACTTTTAGTGCCGCAGAAAAATGGTACTCAAGCTCCTTCCTACCATTTTTCAATTCTGAAATGTCACTTATAATATCGCAATGATTCCACAAAATATGGACGTCAATTCTTTGCAGAACTAAATGCCGAAGCGATGGAGTTTGAAGGGTGAAATTTGTTGTATTTTCCATTCTGTAAGACACTTTTCGTTTATCTAAAATTATGAAAAACGAGAAATTTTTTAAAATGCATAATTACCATTAAGAAAACTTTGAAAATGCTTACCTTACTAGTAGCCCTTTTTAGACTAAGCTTCTAAAATGTATCCTACTATAGGTTAGTTAATAGAAATTTTAATGAAAGATTGCTGTATAGGGTGATATACAGCAAACATTTTTTTTTACCTTAATAGCGTTGAGAAATCGTAAAATTTGCGATTTCATTGTAGATGTACTAGAATTATTATCTAATCTCAGCTGATATAAACAGCCTTACTCCATACCATGTGTCGATTTCCAGGTAATCGCTGTTCACGTGGTAAATGTGTCATACTTATTAAGCAATAACAGAGAAAAAAAAAACAATTTATGAAACGTAATAAAACAAATAAAGAACTTATTTGTCAAAAAGAAATTAATAAATGAAAATAATAAATAAAGTCCTCAAAAATTATTGCTCGAAAATCCACAGGAAAAAACCCTCTCGCAAATATAAATTATGGTAAAAAGGCATAATTAATGTAATAAATACATTATAATGAATGATGATATTTTATGAGAAAAACAAGTTTGATTAAATTTTCGTTTAATTGGTTCTACTGAATTTTGATTTAGGTTGAATTTTATTCTCGCCAGCATGGTTGATACAAATTAAGCAGTTATAATTTTTATACAATTAAACGAGGTTTCATAAGATATTAAAACAGTATAAGGTAAGGATTATTAAACATTTAAATATAACATTTAATTTAATGCATTGTAAGTAACCATTCTTAATGTAAAAAAAAATTCATATTATACACTGTATTTCAATCATGTGGCTTTTTTAAAGATTGAATTTGGAAGCGGAATTTCGAGATGCGAACTTTCCTCTTTCTATACCTGATTTTGGTACTTTACATCACCGTGAATAGGACACTGGGCTTTAACTTGCGTCAGTACATAAAAAGCATTGAAAAGATGAAACACGGCGAGTGCAATTGGTATTCCAATGGTACTTGTCCATCAGGACAGCACTGCGTGGCCGGCCCCTGGGGCAATTTTAAGTGTATCCAGTTTAGTTTCGTAAACTCTTACTTCTTTAAATGAGCATTGTAACAAATAACGTTCACCTTAATACATTTAAAATTCGTAACGTTCTTTCACAACTTTCTCTAACTTCTGCATCTGGTTCGTTTATCCGATCTATTTCAATCTTTCTTGTCCATTCATTCCAAGTTTTATCGGAAACAATTCGTTCATTTATTAAAATGTGGATTATCTCTTGACGTCTAAAATGGATCAATCGTTCTAATTGCTGTGCACTCCAGTGGCGTAGCGAGGGTACATGGCGCCCGGGGACAAAACAAAATTTGGCGCCCCCCCTTTCGCTAGAAAAAAAACAAGATATGAAAAAAGCAAGCGCCGAGCTTGCGAGGCGCGAAATTTTTTTTAGAAAATTTGACAAATTTACGCTTTCTTTTGGACAAAATGATAAGATTTTTATCAATTTGTCTC
>JAQGAZ010001824.1:0-23910 GCA_034692225.1 Polydesmus complanatus | reverse complement strand
ATAAATGTTAAAAACATTGCAATAAATGTTAAAAACATTGCAATAAATGTTAAAAACATTGCAATAAATGTTAAAAATTTTAAAATAAATGTTAAAAACATTACAGTAAGTGTTAAAAATATAGAATTACTCAGTACAGTAATTGTGAAAAACCACTGAAACAACAGTTTTTTTTTTGGAGACATATAAATTATTGTTTTGAAACATTGTTTTTTTTTTGAGCGAAGCATTAACTTGGTTTTTTTTTTTTTAAAAAAATATTTTTTATTTGTTTTTTAAATGTTTTTTTTACCGGTATTTGGTTTAAACATTGAATTGTTGTGTCTGAACTATCAACTTTATTTGCATTTTAAAATTTAAAGCTGGAAACATTAATAATTTTTAATTAAATTAGGGAAGGAAACTTCCGCTCCTTTGCACCGGTCCGAGAGGGGTAAAGGGGTGCGGGGGGTGTTGAACTGGCGTTCTGGGGGGGTTTTCTCGTATTGCATTTCTCTTATCACCCGACCGAAATATTAATTAAAAATGATGAATTATCTCGGTTAATCAACCCGTTGCTCACCAACCCCACCCTCCCTCTCCAATCGCATAGGGAGTGACGTCGACTGGACCTCGGGCAGACTGAGGGGGAGGAAGTGACGTCAGCGCCGATGGAGTGTACTTTTCTGGAAAATTGAATTTTAAGCGGATTTGTAAGGTGGGTTTAATTGCGTGGAAGAAATTGGGGTGAGAGGGAGGGAGGGTTAAAGGTGAAGAAATCATGTTGATTGAATAATGTTCCGGTTTGTCCGGTTGGAGAAACTGGACCACTGCATCATCCCCCTTCCCCTGCCTCCCTCACTCCCCTCCATTACCTTCTCCATCATTTTCTACGTTAGGAAAATGGCGACAGCATAAATCGAGCGTTATAATACATTTTCATTCTACCTTAGTTTTAGTAATGAAGGGGTTGATGACGCGGAGAGATGGGAGGGAGACCTTACTGTATAATGTATTGATTTTTTTTTTTGTTTTATTTATTATTTTTTTTTTATAAAAAAATTATTTTTTTTTCTTTTTCATATTTTTTTTCTTTTTAATTTAAATTTTACGTTTTTTTTTTATGGTAATGTTTGTTTTTTCAAACTAATTCTTTTTTTTTTTTAATTAAATACAGCACCGAATTATTATTTTTTAAAATTTAATTACATTTTATTTTTCATAATTTTTTTTTATTATAAATTTTTCAGTTTCAGTAATTTTTTAGTTTTTAAATATTTAAATTTTTTTGTTTATTTTAATTTTTTTGTTTATTTTAATTTTTTTTATTTTATTTTATTATTATTATTTTTTTTTTTGTTTTTGTTTTTTTACTTTTTGGTAATTTTATTATCGTCGGCATTATTATTATTTTGCTTATTTATAATTTTATTTTATTTATTTATTTTTGTTTTTTTTTTGCTTTTCCATAAATTTCTTTTGTTTTGGTTTTTTCATAATTTTTTTTTTTTTTTTTTTGGCTTTTCATAAATTTTTTTTTCTTTTTCTTTTATTCTAATACAAATGATGTAAATAAACTGACCTTTAGCATAATACAGAATTTACTTTGCGCTGACATTAAAACCATGTTAAAAATTAAACTCCAGAAAATTTTTTGTGTGTCCATAAAGCCAAGTACATGTACCATAGGAAAATGATGGCATCGGCCATGTTTTCCTCTTCTGAACTCAACGCTCTATTTCAGGGGCAGCACCATCGATTTCAAACTCACTCGCTGTCCATAGAAAAGCCATTCAAAACGACCAAATCCTTATGTCTGACCTATAAAAATAATACAAAGGTAAAAAAAAAATGCGGCCGGCAGATGGCGTTGGTGTTAGGGGGGCCTGGGGGGGGGGGGTTCAAGGTGATCCGCGTGATATATGGGGAGAGGAGGGAGGGGGGGGGGGACGGTCATAAATTGAGGGAGGCTTACGTCTTAAGGAAGTATTTACGAGGGAGATATTAACTGTAAATCGCCGCGAGGGGGCGTGAGGAGTAGAGGAAGTGATTTAGTGGACAGGTCAAAGGTCGACACCGCTATCGACTGCCCGCGCACCTTGCGGTCATTTTTTTTTTTTTCTTCCTTTTCGTCGTTGACCAATTTAGGCAGTTTGGATGGCAGGCAGAGTGAGTGGGCGCGGGAGGGTTGTAAGTGGGTGAGATGACAAAATACAAGGTTCAAAGGTCAGTCGTAAAAAGGGGAGGGAGGGAGGGATTAAAGTATTAAGGGGAATTTCGTATTTAAAATTTTTCGTTTTTCACGAGAAAAAAACACACACATTGAGAAATGGAGAGGTTAAATTTCAATTTTTAAGTCATTTTTTTTTTTAACTCGAAATTTCACATTTCGAAATTTTTTTTTTTACGATTTTTAATTTTTTTTTTCTTCTCTTTTTCGTGTTTTTAGGATATTTGATATGTTTATGAAATTGGATTGTTGGACGTTGGACTTGGCCACATTTTCTCCCTATCATTTGTCTGGATTTTCATTTGGTGAGTTGAATTTTTATTTTTTTACAGTGAAATTTTGACGCCGAAATTTGTGTTGAGAAAAACGGCCAAAAAAAAAAAAAAATGTCGCGGACAAAAACGGCGCATAAGTGTATGTAAAGTAGGCCTAATGTAAAAGATAATAATTATGTAGGTCTATCGAGTATCGACAAATAATACCGCAAATGTTTCGATAAAAATGCCGCAAAATGTCCAGCTACAAATAAAATAGGTGCAAAATGTCTCAACAAAAAATGCCGCAAACCAGTCTAAAATGTCGTGATAAATATTTTTGCCGAAATTCACGTTAAGAAACGGCGCTAAATGTCGCCATTGATAAACCGCGAAACGAAATGTCGCGACAAAAAGGCCGCAAAATGACGTAATAAAGACTTGACGATGTAAAAATTTTCTCAAAATGTTGCTACCAAAAAACAAAAAAAAAAACGGCGCTAAATGTCGCCATTGAAATAGCCGCGAAACGAAATGTCGCAAAATGACGTAATATATCGGGTGGCGCAAAAAAAGTGGGACCCCTCTTGAAAACTTGTAATATAACCAAATTATGTTTTTGGCGAATTTAAAATTGCAAAAATTTTTTTACTTGCTAGCTAAACCCTTGACGTCACTATTTCATTAACTTCCTATTGTGGTTTTTGTAATATAGTTCTTTTTAAAGTTTTTACAATTTTTTTTACAATGACAAAAATAACAAGGGGTCCCACTTTTATTGCGCCACCCGATAGACTTGACGCTGCAAAAATCTCCATAAAATCTTTTCAAAATGTTGCCAGCAACAATTATTATTATGACCAATTGTTAACTGACGACTCCTGACAGTAATGAAATGTTGCTTGAACTGTTTACCATTTTTGTTATTGATTTGTTTGTTTGTTATTTACATTTATTGTTTATCGAAATTTTGCTTACTCGCAAAATTTCTTTGGAATAATTTTATGCGCGGCGCGGGCGCGGGTCTGAAATCTCATTTATACGCGAGTAAACATCCGGTTACTCGGCGCTTTTCAAACGCAGAATTTTCCATTTCTTATGAGTGTGAGCGCGCACTCTCACGCGTAAGAGCGCGAGTGCAATCTCAAGTGTTACCTTTAAAAAATCGGTGTTTATAAAATAATGTTCACTCCGTAAAGTGTACCCTCGAGTGCATACTTTCTTGTGTGAGTTCCCTCGAGAGTGAGCATGCACTCGAGAACGCCATTACATACTGTATTTTGAGGCTGCTAACACGCATGCGCAAATTTTGTGAGTACCGGTATAGCTGAGTTGAGGACAACTCCTCTGCTCGAAGATGGGAGTGACCGCTATAAACACCCACACCCATACTTGAGTGCTAACTCATCCTCAAAGTCAAAGCTAAGTGAGAATGAGTGAACTCCCCCTCACCACTCAAAAATCAAAAATTGGTTTCTGAATTGAATAAGTAATTACTTGGCTCCCTCTAAGAGAGTGTACTCACACTTAAGTGCTGACTTGTTTCGCTTTTGAATCTTTGAGAGTGAGGTGAAATTCCACAAAATGGCCGCTACATGTCTCGAACAAAAAAAAATGCAGGAACATGTTGCAGTGAGTGTTCCCTCAACTCAACCTACATCGTAAATAAACTCTTCTGCAAAAGGTGTACAGGTGGCTCTGCTGTCGTTTGCATTTAATATCCGGGTAGAAAATAATAATACAGCTACTAATAACAATAATTTATATTAAATAAAAAATAAAAAAAAAAACAGGCGTAAAAAGTGCTTGGGGCCGGCCGAGGGGGAGGAAGAGAGTGACGTGTGACACCCCTTCATTCCCTTTAATTAACGCCAAGATTTGTGTCACGTTAATTCGGCGGCGCCCATCTTGTTTCTCTCTCTCTCTCTCTGGCTTGTATTTGGATCATTCTTTTATCCCCCCGCTTAATTATTATGACACCCCCCCCCCCTTCATCCATCTATGTTATCCGCCACCCATACACCTCCTGCGACCTCTGACCTCCTTCATTAATTACTCTCCCTCAACCGAAAGTTAATTACAAAAACACGGTGATATTTGAATGATATGAAAGGGTTATGAGGTTGAGAGGAGGGGGGGGGGGTGTGAAGGTAAGGGGGGGGGGGGGTGAAGGTAAGGGGGGGGGGGGGGTAGGTGTCGTCGGCCATTTTGAATGTGTCGCTGCATTCTTTTCGCTCTCTCGTCCTCGTTTCTTATGCATCTCTGACATTAATCTTAACGAGTTATCACACTCTCTCTTTCTATCACTCTCTCTTTCTCTCATTCTTTCTTTCTATCACTCTCCTTACCGCATTCTAACACGCATCTCTCCGCGTGACGTCATTGGATCACACAGTATAACGCGCGTGGAGAATTGTTGTTGTTCTTCTTCTTCTATCGAATCAGATTAAGGCAAGTTCGTATTAAATGTCAAGGAATGTTGTTCCATCTCCAAAATGTTTCCATCAATGTTTTCTTTTTTTATTATTTTTATCTACGTGAAATGTTATTATTTTTTTTTTTTGGTGGTTTTATTACTTTATTTTATTGTTGCTGTTTTTTTTTAAAAAAAAAAAATTTAAATAAAGTTTTTTTGTGCCTCAAAAACATTTTTGAAACATTGTTTCATAATGTTGGAGAATGTTTTGTAGCTTTTAAAACCACTCGAAACTTCTGTTTTTATAATGTTCGGGCAATAATTTGGAAACGTTGGTAGTATCTGAAACATTGTTTTTTATAATGTTTCAATTTATTTAGCACACGCTGTAACATTTAAAACTACAGTATTATAAATCGGTCGCAACATTTTCAAATTTTGTGAATAACTCGCAACATTGTTTGTTATACTGTTAAATATGTATTATAATACATAATAATTTGCAATGTTTATCTATATCTGCAACATTGCTAAAACTATCTGCAACATTGCTAAAACCGTCTGCAACATTATTAAAACCGTCTGCAACATTATTAAAACATGTCGCAGCATTGTTTTAGGCTTAGAACATTGCTGAAACATTGATAAACAATTCCATGGCACTGCTAAAACTTGACAAAGTGTGCCGCTACATTGTTAAAACAGATCGAAACATTAATAAAACACGCTGAAACATAGCTATCATAACAAGCCGAGACATTGCGACACATACCGAAACATTGCTAAAACAATTATTGCCGCAATATTATTAAACCTTTCCGCACCATTGATGAAGCATTTTTTTTTTTTTTGCCATAAACAAGTTTGGTTATTGTTATTTAATACATTCCTCTTAACCCTTTGATACTTTGCGTTTCGAAAAAAATGCTCAAGAAAAAATAAAAACATGTTTCTGGTGTATCCCCGTCGTTTGTGTGCGAAGTGTGTCACCGGAAGTGCGTTTGTATCAGATTTGCATACCTCCCCCTGGCGGAGAGAGAGAGAGAGAGCGAAAGTGTGTTAGGAGATGACAGGCGAAGAGGAGGAGGAGGAGTGTTGACCCTACTGACCCTTAACCCTTTGCCCACGTAACACGAAACACGCTGCTTGAGGGGGTTGTTGTTTGGGGGGAGGGGGAATGCGGGTCGGGGGAACATGAGCCGTTCAGCCTGTTTATCTCGTCTTCTTCATCATACTTTTATTATTTTTCTCTTTGCTTTGATTTTTTTAATTAAAAAAAAAATTTTTAAAAACAAAAATACAGGGTGTCGACGGGTATAAAATTATCGCCAACAAACAAAAGTGAGAAACAAATATAATATTCAGGAAAAAAAATGGAGGAGGGGGATTCAAAGTAAGAAAAAGATTCAAAACGAATAGGAAGCTATGTAAATATCGAAGATTGCGCTCGTATAGTTTTTGTTCACCCCTGTATAAATTTATCTTTTATTGACGAGTCTGCGTTATTTGACATTTTAAAGTATTTATCGACCGGAAGTGATGTTGATTGATAATCGATTAACTTTTTCTTCTCTCTTCTCTGGGAGAGAGAGAGAGAGAGAGAGAGAGAGAGCGATAAGAGAGGCCACCCTGTAAGTCGAGCGAATGTCAAGTACCGGATGTGGCGTCATGTAAACAACTCTGATTACAACAATAATACTAAAAAAAAAAAAATATATGCGCGTCGTTTCCGGTTAAAATATTGTTCGTCAATATTTTCGATTCCAACGAAGCCCAGACACCCTGTATAATTATTATTGAATTGGCGGTACAGGGTGTGAATCAGTGTGCTACGCGTAGGAGTGAGAGTTTGCGCATGCGTTAGTTGGTGATATAAATAAATAAATAAATAGCGCCGAAGAATTATTATTATTCTGCTGCTTTGACATTGCGATGACGAAAGAGTGATGGAGAGTGACGAGTGACGTCATAGGTTGACGTTCGTTACCAATGTCACGTCTTTCGATCGGCAGCTAATAGCATAGTGTAGCTAGCGATGTCCTGTTACGCATCCTGCAGGAAGAACAACCCCCCACCCAACTCCCCCATTACAATTATTATTATTAGCATTATATATATATATATTTTATTAACAGGAAGTGGAGAATGGAGATTAATTTAACCGGATGGACCCATGTATAGCTATTGCAAACATTCAAATATTCGATATCGATTTTAATACGAAGCGCAAAATGTCAACATTACTCAATCTCCATACATGGAAATCGTATCTTTCTACGGAGAAGAATGGGTTAGCAGTACATGTACTGTGGGTTACGAACGAGATTCTCAATACAACGAACTTCTCACTACGGCAAAATTCTCAGTCAAAATTATGCACAACGAATTTTTCAATGCCATACCGTACATGTACATAGTGAAATATTCAGTACAACGAATTTCTCAATACAGCAAATTTTTCAATACAGCGAATTTTTCAATACAGCGAATTTCTCAATACAGCGAATTTTTCAATACAGCGATGTTCTCAATACAGCGAATTTTTCAATACAGCGATGTTCTCAATACAGCGAATTTTTCAATACAGCGATGTTCTCAACACAGCGAATTTTTCAATACAGCGATGTTCTCAATACAGCGAATTTTTCAATACAGCGATGTTCTCAATACAGCGAATTTTTCAATACAGCGAATTTCTCAATACAGCGATATTCTCAATACAGCGAATTTCTCAATACAGCGAATTTCTCAATACAGCCAATTTTTCAATACAGCGAATTTTTCAATACAGCGAACTCTCAATACAGCTATGTTCTCAATACAGCGAATTTCTCAATACAGCGAATTTTTCAATACAGCGAATTTTTCAATACAGCGAATTTTTCAATACGGCGAATTATTCAATACAGCGAATTTTTCAATACAGCGATGTTCTCAATACAGCGAATTTCTCAATACAGCGAATTTTTTAATACAGCGAATTTTTCAATACGGCGAATTTTTCAATACAGCGAATTTCTCAATACAGCGAATTTTTCAATACAGCGAATTCTTCAATACAGCGAACTCTCAATACAGCGAATTTCTCAATACAGCGATGTTCTCGATACAGCGAGTTTTTCAATACAGCGAATTTTTCAATACAACGAATTTCTCAATACAGCGAATTTTTCAATACAGCGAATTTTTCAATACAGCGAATTATTCAATACAGCGAATTTTTCAATACAGCGAATTTCTCAATACAGCGAATTTCTCAATACAGCGAATTTTTTAATACAGCGAATTTTTCAATACGGCGAATTTTTCAATACAGCGAATTTCTCAATACAGCGAATTTTTCAATACAGCGAATTTTTCAATACAGCGAAGTTCTCACTACAGCCAATTGTTCAATACAGCGAATTTCTCAATACAGCGAATTTTTCAATACAGCGAATTTCCCAATACAGCGAATTTCTCAATACAGCGATGTTCTCAATACAGCCAATTTTTAAATACAGCGAATTCTCAATACAGCGAATTTTTCAATACAGCGAATTTCTCAATACAGCGATGTTTTCGATACAGCGAATTTTTCAATACAGCGAATTTCTCAATACAGCGAATTTCTCAATACAGCGATGTTTTCGATACTGCGAATTTTTCAATACAGCGAATTTCTCAATACAGCGGTGTTCTCAATACAGTGAATTTTTCAATACAGCGAATTTCTCAATACAGCGATGTTCTCAATACAGCGAATTTCTCAATACGGCGAATTTTTCAATACAGCGAATTTCTCAATACAGCGAATTTCTCAAGTACATGTAATAGAATTCTAGTTAAATGTGTCTCGCCACAAAATTACAAGTATTACATGTACTTTAATGCCATAAAAATCTAACTTTTTTTAGAAAAAAAAAAAAAAAAAGTAGAGTGTAATCCTAGTGTAGGACTGTATTTTTAATACATGTTCTATAAAATAATTAATTGGCAGACTTTTTTTCAATAATAGTTTGAATAACGTCCAGGCGTTCACCTCAAACTAAGCCCATCATTCACTTTCACTCTCTGTCTCTCTCTCTCTCAATCGCAGGGCGTATAATTTGCATGGCTGAAATTTCACTTTCAAAATGTATAAAAATGCACGTTGGTTGGTGGGAGGGAGACGTGCGACGCAGAGTGGGTGGAGGAAACCGGACACTAAGTCTTGTTTCCTCCGACACTATGTTTCCGGACAAAATAGAAAGAGAGAGAGAGAGAGATTGCGACATTTTTAAAAATATAACTTTCATCGTTCACCTTCCAACTAAACTTTGATGACATATTATAATAATAAACACCACTGCACGTAATCAAAATTTAACGTTGCACGTAACGAGAGTTATTGAGTTTCTGACGAAAGGAGATTGGGAAAACATTATCCAAAATTTCATGTAAATAAAAATTATTATGATGAAACAAATGGTTTTAAAAAGTGATTTTGTTAGAAACATAGTAAGCATAAGGCTGGAAACATGACGGAGCTTGTTCGAAACATTAATGTGAATGTTAGAAACACTAATCAAATTGTTAGAAACATTAATGTTATTTTGACACGAAAGGAACATATTTGACGGGGTAACACAACATGTTGTTGAAATTGTTGCAAGCAGCTAGTAGTGTGATTTTTAAGAAACATGTTTAATGTGTTTATAAAATGTTGCGAGCGCCTGACGCAATGTTTTGAAATGTTTTCAACGTTAAGGGAGCGTGTTTTTTTTTTTTAAAAAAAAGCAACGATAATCTTGATTTAAAAGTTTGGCTACAAGTTGTAACTTGTAAGAGATAAAAAAAAAGAGTCATTTTTTAATAGGAATTATTATCAAAGTGCTAGGTGGGTTCGAAGAGTGGTGAGTAGGTGAGATGGTGGAGAGAACTTGTTTATGACAAATTATTCTTTCCTCCAGTCAGCTAAATTGTGGTTCAGACGAGTGGTGTAAACGAGCGAGTGGAATTGGCGAGTTAGAAAAACCCAGCTCGGCTACTTGGGAAAACTCTGAGTACAACTCGGCCGAGTTTGTGGTGGACAGCATTTTTCATATCGGCGATTGTTATTAGTTTTTAGAAGTACGTTAATTTTTTGGTATATTATTCTTTTTTAGTACAGTAAATTCCCGATTATTTACTGAATTTGGTGGCGCGGAAATCGCGCGGAAAATCCATAAAATGGCCGAAAAAGGACGCGAATCAACACGAAAATGCTATTTAACAACTCGTATTTACATTAGGCGACCTACACATACAATTACGACTCAATAAAAACAATTGTTTTTCTGCACTTGCATGTTGCTCGGTTTACTTTTGCACAAAAACAAAAACAAAAACAAAAAATCGGTCAGCTGTTTTTGTCTTTTTTTTTTTTTTTTGTTGCACCTCAAAACACGCAAAAAAAAGACGACAGAGGATAATCGCCAGAATACTGTAGTTTACTGTCATTTGTCTTTTTATGTACGAGATATTGGAAAATTATTAAGCTTTTTTTTACACTGTTGTTCTTCCATTTTTCGATCCTCAAATTAATTCCATCGAATCAAATGTCAGAATTTATGAGTAAACACCTTTTTAATGCCATAACTTTTTGCAACTACCAAAACTTGGCAACTACTACTCGTTCCACTAACGAAAACCACATCTAAACACCCGATTAAATTATTGTAAAAATCAGGACGAGTTCGATAGTGAGTCGAGTAGCCCGGTAGAGAGTTACTCGCCCCATTCAAACTTGGCGTCATTTCAACCGAGTCGAATGTACAGCGAACAACGAAGTGTTACCTGCGTATTAGGAACGTTTTATTAACTCACTCCATAGCTCACCGTTGCCATTCTATTGGCCACTCGCGGCGTATGTAAATATTATCGAAAAGACATTATCCAACCAGTATTGTTTATTTTTCGGGTTAATAAGCAAGAAAATGTTAATTAAAAGTGCTAATAAAAAAAAAGAAAAACACACATAGAAACGTGCGGGACAAATAAATGTGACACCGAAACGAGTTAGGTGGTTAATGGAAGTGGGTGAGGTGGGGGGCTCATTTCACCCACTGTATATGGTTGATACACACCACCCGGCCATTGTGTTTGAGAAACACACAACGAGATTTAATTAAGATGGCAGCAGCACTCGTGTCACTCGGCTCAAATTTTTCGTCTCTCTCTCTCTCTCTCGAGAAAAAAAAACAAATTAAAAATTAAATAAAGTAAATAGAGAGAATTCTTTTAATAAATAAATAAATAAAACACTTTTGGAATTGGAAACGTCATCATTTGCGTTTGGTAAACTGAATTGAGAGATAGGGGGGGGGGGGGGGTTAAGTGAGTGGTTGGAAGAGGTTTAGGCAGTGGTTGGGGGAGGAGGCACTTGTCAAATGGGAGTGGGAGGAACCAGTTGATAACTTCCATGCATTATCTATTATTTATTTATATTATTGATTCGGCGTAGAAATATGCCGACGTAAGGCTGGGTTCATTAATTAATAGCTTTTAACCACTAGTTGCAGCCAATTAATTTTTAGTATTTTTTTTTTTGCTGTCTACATATAGGTCTACGTCTCTACGCAATATTTCAAAGTTTGAATTAATTAAAAAAAAATTATCGATTAAAATTAATAATAATAATAATTATTATTATTTTAAATTTGAATATTTTAGGGTAATATGATATCATAAACACGAATCTGATATCCTGTTTGTCTCTGCTATTTCCGGTTTTCGAGTTATTTGCGTTTTTTTGATGAAAAATGATGTTTGAAATGCAAGTAAAGTAAAATAACTCTAGAACCGGAAGTCGTAAAGAAAAACGGATTGTTATATTTTATGGAAAATGACGTTCTAAATACTAATCCGCTTTCCGTTTGCTTTTACCTCTTCCGGTTTTTGAGTTATTTGAATTTTTCCGCCGAAAATGACGTTTTAAATGCGAATAAAGCAGAATAACTCTAGAACCGGAAGTCGTAAAGAAAAACGGATTGTTATATTTTATGGAAAATGATGTCCTAAACACGAATCCGTTTTCCGTTTGCTTTTAACTCTTCCAGTTTTTGAGTTATTTGAGTTTTTCCACCAAAAATGGTGTTTACTGCGCGGATAAAGATCAAATAACTTTGGAACCGGAAGCTATAAAAGCAAACGGATTTCAGATTCGTGTTCCCGACACGATTTTACCTCAAGGACCGTCATTTTCAAACTCAACCGATGTCACCATCAAAATCGTAAAAATGAATTAATTTGAATAACGTAATACCATTCAAAACGGATTTTATAGATGTATCAAAAAAAAAAAAAAAAACCAATGATAAATCCTATTAGCACAAATTGAAATTAATTAATTTTTTTTTTTAATTATTAACTTTAAATGTCCGTAAAAACTCTATACAAAGTGAACGGGGAGAGTGGGAATTATTTATGGAGTCGCTCGATAATAATTATTATCGATCATAAGTTTTATGCACTTAAAATAATAAGCCGTTTATCGTTTTGCTTGCGTGTGTTTTTTTTTAAAAATAAATAATAATAATATTGATAAAAAAAAAAAAAATAATACTCGTGTTTATTAAATTCCAGAACAAATTCGAACGTTAATTGAACGAGGGAAATGTCGCCAGATTTTTATAAGAGGATAATAATATTATACGTATATTTTTAGTGATAAAAATCAGTCGCACAATATAATGTGTACTCGGCTATTGACCTTTAACCCTCTCTCCGTGTTTATCGTCTTAATTACGGAAAAAAACATTACACGGGTCTATTTTCGTTTTCTCGATTTAAAAATTTCTTACGATTTCCAGAAACAGCCATTGACGTCACATCCGTTCGTTTCGTTTCTTTCTATTTTTGTGTTTTTTTTTTTAAACTTAATTGAATGGAAAACAACTGCGAGTAGTACACTTGATTAAACGTTATTTACTATTATTATTCCCCCCTCCCCTTTAAAAATACACTCGACTCCCCCCCCCCTTCCCTTATCACCCTGGAGCTCTCGACTCGAGTGGCGTGTTGTTTGCACTGGAACAAAATGCTCGACTTATCTCTTGGCTTTTCAACATTTTGATAAACAAGTTTTTTTTTTTTTAATATGAGCAGAGAGAGAGAAAAAAAAAATGATTTATCTGCAACTTGTTAAATTTTGATGGAGAGGAAGAAGCAGGAAAAAAAATATATTTTTATAAATGAACAAGTTGCAGTCGTTTGGCGTGACGTCACAACCAACGTTTGTCTCGCTCCAAAGGCTCGCGAACCACACGCAACGGGTTACAACTGCTTCGGGAACACATCTCAGTGTCGTTCGATGAAACATTTTCTTTTTGAGTTTGAACTGGTTGTGCCTGCAGTTTTGATTAAAAAAAAAATATTTGGAAACTTTTTTTATTGTTTTAAGGAGACATTTGGAAACTTGTTGTTTATTATTATAAAGGAAAGTTTGGAAACTTCTGCCTAGTGGGATTTAAGAAACACTGTGGGTAAATTTATTGTTTTGGAAACTTGTTGTTAATAATTATTGGGATAAGATTTGGAAATGTTTTGTTTCGTGATTAGGGAACTTATTGGTTTGGAAACTTGTTGTTAATAATTATTGGGGGAACATTTGGAAACGTTTTGTTTCGTGATTTGGGAACTTATTGGTTTGGAAACTTGGTGATTATTATTATTTTATTTATTTTTTTTTTTTGGGAACAATTAGGAACTTTTGCTTAGTGGTTTAGGAACATTTGGATACTTTGTGCTAAGAATTATTTTTGAATATTTTGGAAACTTAATGTTAACGATTGGGGGAACATTTGGAAACTTGTAGTTTGAGAAACATTTGGAAACTTTTAGTTTGGGTAACATTTGGAAACTTGTAATTTGGGAAACATTTGGACACTTATAGTTTGGGGAGACATTTAAAAACTTATTGTTAATGGTTTGGGGAACATTTGAGACTTTGTTCTAATTATTTTGAACATTTGTTAAAAACATTTGGAAACTCAATGTTAGTGATTTAGAAACACTTTGGAAACTTAAGGCTACCCTAATGATTTGGGAACATGAAGAAACTTCTGATTAACGATTAAAAAAAAACATTTGGAAACTTATTTTTGATGACTCGAGAACATTTTGAGTAGGTTACTTAATTCTAACGATGTGGGAGTGGGAACTTTAAATAATAACATTCATAGATTGTTTGAGATTTTCATAAGCAAGAAACGCGGTGTGAAATCAATTTAATTTATTACTAAAATGTTTCTTGGAATTAGATCATTTACTCAATTCAGCATAATAATTATTATAATACTTGTTGCATAAACGTTTTATGCAACGCTCGGAATTAGAGAAACATGTTTGCGCAGCCCTTAATTAAAAATGTGTTTCATCAAACTGTTAATACGCAAAAATATAAAAATGAAGATTTCGCTCCAAAAACATTTTATTTTACGGTGAAACATTTCGAGTGAACACGTGTTTTTGTTTCGATAAAATTTATAACTAAAAGGAAATATTTTTTATTAAAATTTTGAAAGAAAAAACTGGTTTGAAAGTTGAATGTTGCGCGAGAATGTAAAAAGCGAAACTACTATTCAAATTTTATTTACTATTTTCTTGATGACTTTTTTTTTTTTTTTTAAATACCGGTATATAATATTTACACATATTTTCGTATCCAAGTAAAACCAAAAAAAATAAATAAATATATTTACGATAAGGTCAAAAAATAAATAAATAAAAAACTCGTATCGATAAATAAACAAAGCCAAAGTTTCGACTGTATTTCTTCTCCACTGCCTTTCCACTGCACCAAATCCATCCCAATTTTCTGCTGCTTTTTTTTTTTTTATACAGTACATGTACATAAATAATTATTTATTTTAATAACATTATCAAACCGAGGAATAGACGTCATAACATCCGCACTAAAAGGTTAACCGACAAAAGGATCACTACATACGTGTTCCTAGAAGTATTTTAAGGTGTTCCTTACAACATTATCCTTTCAACATAAAAAAAAAAATGTTTCCACGTGTACTGCGGTATTTATTTTTAGTGCAAATATCTCAATTTCTAAAATGTTTTTCTATGTTAAAGATTAAAAAGATCAATCGATAAATAAAGGGGGAGAGAGAGACAGACAGAGAGAGCGATCACTTTTATTTGTATATAAATTTATCTAACAATTTTCATTTTAAAATATTATATACGTTATATGTACGGTACTGTATATATATATATATTTAAGGCATCAAGTTTCAAAAAGTGGTCCAACTTATTTCAAAAAAAAATTTATTTTAATGTCTCAAAACTTGTAGGCCTACACGGTGTCTGGAAAAAAACTGACCCAACAGAATTTGTATTAAAACCTTTTAATAATGTAAATATTTAAATAACACATGGAAAAACTGCACTTTAATTAATTTAACATTGAATTGTTCTATTCTGTGTTTAAAATATGCACTTCCGGTCTCAACACGAGCATTATACTCACTCACTATGCCCCTCCCCCACCTCACTACACAACAGCTTCATCCACACTCTCCCTGCCTCACCCCCGCATACACCCCCTACCATCTCTCTTTCTTTTCTATCGAAAGCCCTTTCTCGCATCACACCCCATTACTTATAGTCCACCTAATTTGTCCGGAATATTGCAAAAGTGTGATGACGTATGCAGATGGCGTGAGACGAACTCAATGAAGCTGTTGTGTAGTGAGGTAGGGGGGCATAGTGAGTGGGTCTAATGCATGTGTTGAGACCGGAAGTGGATATTTTGAACAATTCAATGTTCAAAAAACAGTCCTTCAAGTAAACTTTTTCCACGTGTCATTCAAGTGTATTTTTATATTGTTAAAAGGAATTTAATACTGTTGGGTGCACTTTTTTTTTACGGACACCGTGTATAACAATGTTCCACTTCAGGCTCAATCGATTTTATTTTTAAACTCAAAAAAAAAATAAATAAATTATGAAATATTTTACATTATAAATTCTTATTTTTTTTTTAAAAAACAAACCTCTTATGCAAAAAGAAAGTTGACTTTTAGCATCTACAGTTTACGATAAAATTAACTAAATTGAACTTTAAAATTGATTATCGACACACACACAAAAAAAATTCTAATTCTCTTGGACTTGGATCATTTTGAAACTGAACGCCTCGTTTATTTAATTAGTGTTTTCATTTTAATAATTATTATTATCACTAATAAAAGAAGAAGAAGAAAAAGAAAAAAAAAAAAAGGTTTTCGAAGTGCTTCGAGTGCTTTGGTATTAGGAGTGGAAGGAGGGGTCAAAGGTCAGCGGTAGTAGTGGGCGATGTTATGGCTGCGCGATGGCTTAATAATAAGGAATGATTAGCATTGAAAGTCGATCGAAGGTCAATTACGAGAGTTGAATCGAATAGGGTTATTAGTTAGTTAAGGGGAATTCGATCTCCTCCGCACTTTAAATTCAATAATAATCATTAAAAACGAGTGTTAGTGGAAAAGTCGTGACGTCATCTCCCGTTTCTAGATCAAACTCTCTCTCTCGAGTATACAAAAAAATAATAATTTTTTTTTTTTTAAATAAATAATAAAAAAAAATTTTATTTATCGAAATTCTAACGTTTAAAATTCGCGTAATCGGAGATGTTTTTCGACTGCGCAAAAATAAATAACCCGATTAAATTCTTTCCCCACTTTTGACTGGCTACAATCATAATGTATATCGATCCCTCACTCAACGCGGGTTCATCGTAAAGTACGGGGCACAGTCCGTATAGTATTATCTCGTTTTTACGAGATAAGAGATAAATAAACTGTATTTTTCATTATGCAAAATTAGATTTTGTAATTAATCACTCGCTGCGGGAAACAGTAATTGAAGAGGAGACATTAAATAGGGTGAAAGTACCAGAAAGTATAAATTCCCAGAAAAACAAGTTTTTCGATCGCTGCTAAAAATTCTATTAATACCCACTTAATTAAGCCATTTCTTTCGCCATATTTGTCATTTTTTAAATGACATATTTTGACTGGATATTTTAAAAATTAAATATTTAAAAAAAAAATTAAAATTTTTAAAAATAAATATTATTTGGACCCCTGTCATTTTTTTTTTGTCACTTTTGAGGAAAATTTATGGACCAAAATAAAGTGCGCGCGGGCCTTTCCATTATTTTGTTGCTATAAAACTGGGTACATACAGCCTTTTTTTAAAAAAAAAAAAAAAACTTAATACTGTAGTTGAAATATGGCACTTTCAGCCTTTTTTATTATTATTATTATTCCCACTACTCAATTTTTTTAAAATTAATTAATTAGATTCATTTAATTTTTTTTTTCATTTCAAATCTTAATTATATTATAAAATTATTTTTTTTATATAAAAAAATAATTAAAAAAGTTAATTACGGACTTTTATTTTTATTCAATTAAAAAATTTAATTATGGACTTTTATTTTTAATTAATTAAAATTTGATTTAAAAGTTGTTTACTAATTTTTAATTCGAAGGAAATTTTTTCTTCTTTCTTTTTATAAAATGAACTTTAAACCGAAAAAGATGAAGTCGTCGCTTAATTTAAATTTACGCCTTGTGGGAAATAATTATTATTCAAATCTATTGTTATAATCAACCAAGTTATCGGTATTTTTCATCGGTCGATTTTTTATTTTTTTTTTAGATGCGGTGAAAAATTTGGTCGCGGCGAAAGTAAGTTTACCTTATTCCAAACACTTTCTGAAGCTATGAGTAGCGCTACTTTTGTCTCACCGCGGCCAAAGTAGGTCCACCGGCGTTAATACCCAATTTGTACGCGGAGAGTTGCGCTACATCTGCCGCGATGCGATAGACGCCTCTTGATCCGATTAAAAAGGTATTTGAAAAATCTTTTTTTTTTAATTAATTAAAATGATGGTATATATGATGGGGAAATTATTGAAGAAGAAAAAATGGGGTGGTGGGGTTCAGCTGTAAATTTTTTTAAGCGAAAATTTGGTAGGCGGCGAAAGTAGAGTTACCGAAGATAATACAACGTCCACGTGTTTTGTAGCGTTACTTGTACCTTTCTGCGGCAAAAGTAAGTTCACCGGCATTTAGAAGATTTCTAGGCGGAAAGTTGCGTTACTTCTGCCGCAGTTTTGATTTTTTTTTTAAGATTGCGGGAAACAAGTAGAGTGGGAGGTGGTTATTGAAGGGGTGAAAGTGGGTGGTGGGGGGTTACATTATTGACCTAGAACCTCTCTCTCTCTCTTTTGCTGTTCTCGATGCTTTTGATGAAAAACAAGTTTTGTTTCTCTTCTTATCCAAAAATCCAATCGGAGGGGTTTGATGTTAAATTTATAAGGGGTTGAGGGGGGAGATTGTATAAGGGGGAGGTTGCTTGGTGGGGGGGGGGGGGGGGGGAATTTAATTTCGAGCAGAAAAAATTTAAATATTATAAAAATAATAATTGTTGGATGGGTTGTAAATAAATTGGTAACGGACACGCGATAATCTAATTTGCATGAGAGAAACTGCACCAAAAAAAATGTTTTAATAAAAAAAATAATTGAAAATAATAAGAAAAATTTAATGTGAGAAGAAAATAATAACATTTTTTTTATTTATTTTTTTCTTTATTAAATAAATAAATTATTAAAAAAAAATTACTAATTGATTGAAATTGGAATTTACCACAAACTTGTTGTGCTCACGAATGCATGTACATGTACAGCAGTAGGCTACATGTATAATAATTATTGCGAAACAAAACCGTGTACGGTACCGTAGAAAATTTTTTTAAGTTTGGGAAAAAAAAAAATAAGATTAAATTTTTATGGTTTAGCGGATTCATTTTAAATTTTAATTACATGTATAACAGTTTTTTTTTTTTTTTTTAAAGATTTTAATTTAGATTTCAAGTTTTAGCGATTTATTTTAAACTTTAAGTGACTAATTTTTTTTTTGTTTGATGAAATTGTGGAGTTTAGTGGTTAATTTTTGGGTTTAGTGTCAGTATTTATTATTCAAGTTTTTGTGGTCCAATTTCAAATTTTTAGTTGCATGTATTCAATTTTGACTTGAGGCAAGTTTTAGGAATCTAATTTGACTTGAGGCAAGTTTTAAGGCACCAATTTCGACTTGAGGCAAGTTTTAAGGCATCAATTTTGACTTGAGGCAAGTTTTAGGAATCCAATTTTGACTTAAGACAAGTTTTAAAGCATCAATTTTGACTTGAGGCAAGTTTTAGGAATTCAATTTGGACTTGAGGCAAGTTTTTGTGATTCAGTTTCGATTTGAGGCAAGTTTGCTTAGTTTGAGAGGTTCAAGCTAGACTTAAAGACAAGTTTTAGGGAGTCAATTTCAACTTGAAGCAAGTTTTAAGGCATCAATTTCAACTTGAGACAAGTTTTAGGAATTCAATTTCGACTTTAGGCAAGTTTTAGGGATTCAATTTCGACTTTAGGCAAGTTTTAGGGATTCAATTTCAACTTGGAGACAAGCTTTGGGAATTCAATTTGGACTTGGGGGCAAGTTTTAAGGATTCAATTTCAAGTCTTAGTAGCTCACTATCAACTTTCAAGTCACCAGATTCTAATTTTTGCTGATTAACTAAGTCAATGTTTACTCTTCATTTTCGACATTCAGTGACTCACTTTCTGGTTTTAGTTAGTCACTTTATAAACTTTTAACCAACAAAAATAATTTCAGGTTTTACTTTTAACTCGCTGATTTCTAGCTTTTAGCTCGTCCACTTAAAGGTTCCTGGTAGTCGCCACTTCCAAATTAATACTCACCAATTAACTTAATTTCCAGTTTTAAACAAAGCTCCTCCCTCCCTCCCTACCCTTTTCCAAAATTATCTTAACCACATCCGCTTTGCTGTCCGAGCACTTGTTCAACACGGCGCGTGTAAAGCGAGGGACTGCTCGTGTGCAAAATAGCGGAATCCAGGGCTTAAAATATGCGAGAAAAAAAAAAAAAAAAGATGAAGGAAAAAGAGGAAAAATTTGCTTTTCAAAGGCAAAAAAAAAAAAATGTTTTAAAAAAAAGGGAGAAAAAAAAATCGTGTTCTCTCTCCCCTTCTCTCTCTCTCTATCCCTCCCCCTCTGTCTCTCTCCTTCGTCGATTGAAGGAATGCAAAAGAGCTTGCAAATTTCATTTTTCATCTCCACAAATTGCCCGGGCACTCGGTGTGCACAGGCACACCCTAAAAACCAGCTTTTTCCCCCTCAAAATTTTTCCATTCTGCTGTTTCGCTTAGCGCAGGGCACAGACTCTTCTTCTTTTTGCAATGTTTTTTAATGGGTTAGTAAGTGCATTTCGTAGTACACGTAACTTTGAATCGTTTCCTTTTGCAATCGATTCGAATCATTAAAAGACAAAATTACAACTACCGGTATTTCTATTTAGTATCTTTTACAGTGCACTCAATTAACAGTAGATGGCGCTTTGCAAGATTTGCATTTGCATCTAAGATTCAAAGCGAGTTCCAGGTGTTTTTTATTTCAGGGGTTTAACGACCAGTTGCATAAATTGTCAATAATTAATAATGTTTACTTCAGGTGTATTTTTCGCGTGCATTCTACTCACTAATGCTCCCTCCCCCTCAACTGCTTCTCATAGACTTAATCTAAACCATATACGGTACGTGTATTAAGCATATTATGCCATCCTATGGAGTGATGAGCGGTGCAGCCGTGATTACACTACAGCTGGGGTGAGCTCGTGTGGGTACGGCTTCTGACCCAGCTTCAGGTCGCACGTGTGTTTCGTTCTTGTTGTTGTTGTTTCGGTTCCATACGGTGTGACCCAGTCGCGGCCTCTTCAAACAACCTGAGGCAACACGCGGGCACACGCACGCAGGCGCACTACGGGCTTCTTCGCTCCGCACTGCGCCGCTGTTTAATATTCTCAAGGACATATTAATATTATTATGCAGAATATTATTATTATTCGATTTTTTTGTCGCCGCGTGTGATACAAATACAGTCGTGTGCAAAAAATATGTCAAAGCAGTTTTTGAAAACATCGTAATATGTTTCCATATGTATTTTTTTTTTTAATGATGTATCACCCTCTTAAAATTATACTAAAATAGAATTTTAATGCTGCTGTTAAATGTTTTTTTTTTTTTTTTTTAGCGCGTAAACTAATGTTTCCGAAGTTTCTAATATACAAATTTAAAGAAATAATTATTTTAAGCGCTTGAATCGTACGGAAACATTGCTAATTATTGATGTGTTTCTAACGCCGAAAAGTCACAAGAATAATTAATTTTAACGCTTGAAACCCGCGGAAACATCGCGAATTAATATGTTCCTAATGTTTCCAATGCTAAAATATTTTTAACTTCTTGAAACATTGCAAACTAATATGTTTCCGATGTTTCTAATGCCTAAAAGCGCAGGAATAATTGTTTTTAGTACTTGAAACATAGGGAAACATTTCAAATTAACATGTTCCTAATGCTAAAATGTATAAAAACAGTTGTTTTTAACTCTTGAAACATTCAAAAACATTGTAAATCAATGTTTCCGATGTTTTTCATTGCAACAATTGTAAGAAGTTTCGGCTTTTATACATGTTGCATAGGCGGAAACATTCATCATAATTATTATAAAATAATGTTCCTAGAAGTTTCTTTGGCCGAAATGCCTCACTCCATTCACTTTCTACGAGAAGCGTAACGTACCGCAACGCAACGTAACGCCGAATGAGGAAATTGTGTCAGATTCGTTGTTAACATTGAAGTGTTCGAGACGAAATTCGTCAACCCACCCCCCATTCGTTCTATACGGGGTCAATGAGCTTTTTTTTATTCCTTATTAACTCGGTCGAGTAGATTTTTGAAAATCCAAATTTTTTTTTTCTCTCACTTTCTTAAAAAAAAATTTGGTCAAGTAGATCCACAACTCGGTCTAATACCGGACTCGATTCCATTAATTTTATAACTCGGTCGAGTGTTTTTACCGGTTAGACCGAATACGATGTTTTAAGGTCGACAACTCGGTCTAACATATTAATTGTGAAAATTATTAGTCATAGAAATTGATTTTTTGTGAATTCTATTCCGCTTTCAATTCGGTCGAGTAGTACAGTGACTAGACCGAGTACGGGCTATAAAAATCGGTTGTTAAGTTAAAATGTTAAATACATGTGTATTTTTGCGACGAGATATTAACTCGGATCGTGTAGCAACAGTACAGTAGTACACCGAGTATGTCGACAACTCGGTCTAATAATCGGAGTTTAAAACAACTCCGCTCTTAATTCGGTCGAGTAGTGCATTGACTTGACCGAGTAAGTCGATCACTCGGCCTAATGACGTTGATCATGAAAAATATTGGCAGGTAAATGCATTACAACATACTGCGTACAACACTTTGAGACGGGATTCCACTCTTAATTCGGTCGAGTAGTGCGCCAACTAGACCGAGTAGCCTACGTCTTTAAAAATCCACACCTCGGTCCAACGCATTATTTTAATTTTTATACAAACTTATAACGGGTAAAATGTACGGTATTCAATGTATCACGTAGGCCTAGTCGATATGCGCACTACTCGAGCGAGTAGGGTTGTTTAAAAACAAGTCGCACTTGTCAGGTCATTCAACAAAACATTTTTGTTTCCCGAAATAAACATTTTTATCTGCTGGCAAATAGAGAAATTTCCATTATTGGCTGCTAATGATACGCCTTATTTGTTTATTTACAAGTGCAGTTGAGGGGGGGGCAGTGGGGGGAGGGGGGTGTTGAGAGGGGAGTGGGTGGGGTGGCAGTTGGCAAAATTCACCGAGTTGAAAACCCAGTTTGTTGGCACTTTGAATGAGTGTGTGTACATAGAGATAAGATTGAGAGGCGGAGTGTAGGGTTAAGCCCCGCCTCCGACCCTACTGCTGCTGCTGCAGTGTTGCCAATATTATAATAACAATAACGAGCGATAAAATAAAAAATGCAAAATCCGGCTGTGTGTGTTGTGTGAGTGGGAGAAGGAGCCAAAAACGGACGACAATAACAAAATATACGAGAGCCAAAACGACTTTTCTACTGACTACTAATTCAACTTCAGCTCACTCGCGCATGCGTGGTGGTAGAATGCAAGCGAAATCGACACAGAGAGAGAGAAAGTGAAATAAAAAATATACAATAAAATTAAAAAAAAAAAAAAAAAAAGATACAGGGCCGGATTTCGCTGGCCCTCCAGCACCGAAAATGTAGAAATTGAATGGCGTTTTGAATGAAGGAATAAATATCAATCAGAAATTTTGCTCTAAATTTTTTAACATTTTTTTTTTTTTGGCACTTGTAAGGATAAAACGCTATGAGTTTCCGTTGTTAACCGCTGTCGGTTTAACCGGCTTTCCGGTTTTACTGACCGTTTTCAGTTTGATTCACTTCCTGTAACTTTTACATTTTTAAACATTTACGTTTTTTCAAAGATTTAAATTTTTTTTTTTTTTTAAAAAAAAGATACCGGTAAGGATTTACAATACTGTACCTATCTTTAAAGATTTTGGTTTTTGATTTCTGCATTTTAAATATTATGTTTGAGATTTTTAGCATTTTTCAAGGTTTTCACTATCCGTTATCTTTACAGATTTTCTCTATTCTTAGAGATTTACATTATCGTTAAAGACTTCACTATTCTTAAAGATTTTTACTATCCTTAAAGATTTTTGCTATCTTTAAAGATTTTTACTATCCTTAAAGATTTTTGCTATCTTTAAAGATTTTTACTATCCTTAAAGATTTTTACTATCCTTAAAGATTTTTTTTATCCTTAAAGATTTTTTTTATCCTTAAAAATTTTTGCTATCCTTAATTTCAATATCCTTAAAGTTTATCGCAACCGTTAAAGTTTTTTACTACCGGTATGCTTAAAGATTTAGGCTACATTACTGTATATTTAAAGATTTGCATTATCTTTATAGATTTTCACTATTCTTAAAGTGTTTCACTATCCTTAAAGTTTTTCACTATCTTTAAAGTTTTTGGGGCTTGTGTAGATTATCCCAACCACGCAGCTTTCGTTGACCTCGCACAGAGCGGTGACTAGCTATTGTACGGTGG
>JAQGAZ010001823.1:0-23921 GCA_034692225.1 Polydesmus complanatus | reverse complement strand
TCCTTTTACTCAATTTTACTTTAAAATACTTTTCATAACTAAAAAGCCACAGCAACGCGGGGCCGGGTACTGCTAGTTCTTTAATAAAAAAATTTAAACTTTTACGAAAATTGCACTATACAAAACAGTGTATTGTACGGTACAATGTAAAAACAGTGTAACAGAAACAAAATATTAGTCCAGCGGAAATTCCACTAAAATGAAAGTTTCAGAATAACGAAATTTTTACCCCTCCAAACTCATATTTTATTATTATTAAGAATGAAAATTATTGTTGTTTGCTTGAAAGTATGGGCCTCTATGGCCTAATGGATAAGGCGCTGGCCTCCTAAGCCAGAGATTCAGGGTTCGAGTCCCTGTAGGGGCTTATATTTTTTTTTATAATTCATTAGCTCTAATACTAATTAATTATCTTAATTAATTTCTACTATTGTTTAAAAAAAAAATAATAATGCTAAAAAATAAATTAATTTTGCTCATAGATTTTAATTCGAATAGAAAATGTCCAATTTACATAATAATAGGAGTAATAATTTAAAAACAGCTTCGATTGGGGTGTTCCGCGTTAGTCGCCACCGGAAGTGGTGTCGGTGTCTGGGTTGTAGATGACGTTGCTTCCGGCGTTACCTATATGCTGCGAATCTTGAGTGCTGGATAAGACGTTGATGTCGCCGGCGCCAAGGTTTAATAAGTTTTTCTCGACCTGGGAAGTCGTATTGAAGTTCACATTCTTCGAATTATCTAAAATAGTATTAATCGATTGAATTTTTATTAATCTAAAAATTAATTAATTAATTAATTTAATGACTTAAGTGAATCCGTGACTTACCCGTTGCGGATAGAAGATCGCTGACAAGCGGAATTTGTCTCTTCTCCATTGGAAACGCCTATTCAATTAAATAATTTAAAAAAAAATTAATTAAATTATTTTTTAATTAAAAAACAGTTTTAATTTACTAGGCAGATGGCGATCCCAGCGGACAAAATGAGAAGTACGAATGAACAATTCATTATTTATGTTTTAATTAATTATTAGTTACCTACTTTCTTATCGAAATACAAAAAAATTAATGTAATGGTTTTTAATTGATGATTCTTCAGCATGTTTCCCTACGCTTTTTATACTAAAAAAAAAAAATAATAATAATAATGCTCGTAAAAAAATGTAATTAGCAAAAACTAATTAGCCAACAAAATTTAATTGCTAAAGTCATCTGTTTTTATTGATCTAAGACGAATTTTTAACCTTAAAAATAATTTTATTGTTTTCCAACATCTGCGACAATTTTATTTGCATTATTATTTTAATGTTTGTAAAGACAAAATAATACTCCGTAAAATAATACGCAGCAAAATTATTGAAAATTTTGATGTTTCAAGTTTGTTGATTTACATTTTTTTTAAAAAATATTTTTACTTTATTTATTTTGCTATAAAATACTGAAAAATGAAGAAAATTGAAGATTTATTAGGTAATTATTAAAAATCAAAAAAAGGCTTGGCAGCACTGCTGGTTAGGAAACTATTTTTATTTTTTAAATATAAAATTGTTTTTGGAATAATTATTCAACTTAAAAATCTTAATTAATTTAGTTAAATATTGTATCATAATTAACGAATAATTCATTAACGAAATTAAACGGATTAAATTGAATCTAAAAAAAAAATCCCTAGGAATTTGAATGGGATTTTCCTTTTACGCGACAGCACTGCTCGAAAAATTGCTACAGAATCAACGTCTCTAAAGTAGCCGAACGGGTAATTAATTTATTTTCTCTAAAAAACTCTTTTACAGCTAAGTTAAAAATATTAATTACATAACATAAATTATTCTACAGTTTAAAATGATTTATTGACTAAGAATTATAAAAGTTTACTATAATTAAAAATTCATAATATACGAAATCTCTATTGTTAGCGTGGAAGTTTCTTGGTTTAGAGTGACAACACTGTAAGAGTCCGTGAAGAGAGAAAAATGTCGGCTGCTTATGAAGAGTGTTCGCGATTGAGTCCGCGTTGATTTATCGATCTGTAGCGTACCTGTAAGTTAAAACAACGTTATCAATTAATGCATAAGGTTAGAGTTAATGTATAGATTATCGCGTACCGTTTCATAAGTGACGTAGAACAGCGTTTAGACCGCGTTATTAAAGTCAAAAGTGCGTCGTGTGATTCTTCTGTTGCTGACGCCACCTCAATTCACACCATTCATTTTGTCAATCATCGAAGGAGAGCTATCATCATAATTGGTATATTGTAAGTAACTGAACTTAATGCAATTTCCTCTTTCTCTAATGTATTTTTCTACTAGACAAGTGCTCGGAGTAGATCGGTTGACTGGAGACTCACTTGACAGCACCTCAAATGACGCGTTGAGAAGGATGGAGAGGTTCCACTTGGCGAATGAGTGAGTTGAAAACAATGTTAATTTATTATTCTAAAGGCGTCTCAATTCGAAATATAAACGCGAAGCAATGCAGAAGGGGCGTGCTTTTCGACCTACAGTATTGACGGTATATATTTACATTCTTTCTCCGAGTTTCTTGCGTATTTTTATCGTAAACGTGAAGCTGTGTGGATGATGCTGACGCGCGCTTTTAAAAAGCGAATGAGCGGTGTATTTGTTTCGTTTCCCTCCCCAACCGTTTACCGTACTGTTTGATGTTGATAATATTTTTTGTTTGTAAGCATATAGTTTTGTAGATCACACATTCGTTTTGGAAGCTTAAAGAATTCAATTGAGAATCAAGTTTGTCTCCCATTCACATCTCCGCACATCTAAGATTCGGCTTCAACTTCTTTTCACCTGGAATCCTGCTTATAAATATAAACGAACGACAGCTGTTTAAATCTCAGCTACACCTCTTTCAACTGGTATTGTATATTATGCTTTTATTTTGATGCGCATGCTTCTGCTTTTGAAACTCAAAGCTGCTACTCGATCTCGGTCTGCTGCTGTTGCTGCCAGAACGGAGAACGAACATTCTTAGAACCATAAACCGAGCAGAACCCAATTATATTAATAATTTATCTTTTATAATCGTTAACGGTTTCATCTGAATTTAATAGACAGCCGTAAACTCCCATCACACGTAGAAAAAAAAAGGAAAATTGACTTGAGAGATGAAGCGAAGCAAACAGTGAATAGGAATTGGAA
The DNA here is from genome assembly GCA_034692225.1 of Polydesmus complanatus. Classification (NCBI taxonomy): domain Eukaryota; kingdom Metazoa; phylum Arthropoda; class Diplopoda; order Polydesmida; family Polydesmidae; genus Polydesmus; species Polydesmus complanatus. Next base: position 20,764 of record JAQGAZ010001823.1, on the reverse strand, counting down.
CTGGAATGGAGTATCTTTTGGCCGCTCTATGAGATCGAACTCGGATGCTTTAGGAACCACTCATTGTAATAATTCCAAACTTCAATAGCGAGGGATTCCGACAGGTACCGTGCAAACACGACAATTTTCGATCTACAACGACAGCGTCTGTTGGCTTCAATTATTTCCTAACCTATTACATTGCCCTCTGCTCAATTTGCGCACGATGCTACTCCTGGATCTTTCACTCTGCTGCCAGGGCGAAGACTGATATTGACTTGAAAAATATTCTTAGAAAGTATCAACTTAATCCAACAGCAATGTGGATTTATCTCCATGAGTCCGTCTTGAACTGTTTTCTCAACTTTTCGTGCATTTATTTAGCGTTTGCAGTGAGCTCCTGGCACCAACTTCAATCGAGTGCAGTATAAAAGCGAATGTTAAAAGATGAAGCGATTTTTGTCTCTGAATAGGAATTGGAACTGGATGCAGCTCTGCCAATCTCTATGGGAGGGGGAACTCGGATGCTGCTGACCAAGAACAACTCCTTATATTAATAGAAATGTTTGTAAAGCGATGGAGTGAGGCACCAAACACGGCTCCTTATAAGCGCGTCAAAAAGAAAGTGTTGGATCTCAATAATTAATGAAGAGGACTGCTATCTCCCGTCGATCATTGAAGAGGAATGCTATACACAATTATTATTATGGTAGAAGAATTAATGAAGTGGATTTTAAGGACATTTACGCGAGTGGCGTTATGGACGTCCTAAGCTTAATGAAGTATTATTATTCAACGTTAACCGCAAATAATTATATTAGTTATGACTGAGCATTATTTTAGTTTTAAAAAGTTATAGAATCAAAGCAATGACGTAAATTGTAGGAGTTTAATAGCTGTGAAGTTTTTAAAAATAAATTATTGCGACTTCAAATCAACTTCATTTTTGGTAAAGGAACATTAATTATAATTGGGAGCACAGAATTCCCATTTTTCCCAAATTCGCATTTTACAGTACAGTGCGAAATTCAAAAAAGAAACGAGACTATTGTTATTTTTAAAATGAACGATTGTGATTTTAAAATGTGATTTGAGAACGATTATCACAGCATAGTTCGCATGTCGTTCATTTCCACTACAGGTTACGAGTTAATTTTTTTAATTATAAATTATTAAGAGATAAACTATTATAATATTTTACCTGTTAAATTCTATGCGTTTCAATGAGATTGGAAGTGCGAAAAAACAGAATTTTCTAACGACTTCCATCATTGTTACGTATTTTACTAAAATCATTTCGTAAATTCACTTGGAAAGAGTGGTGTTGAGAACTTTTTATTAACAGGACAGTGGTTGTAGTTGACAGTAGGAATTTAGTTTTTTACCATCTGAAATGGGATTACTCGTATTGCTGCTTACATAATTATAACAATAGAATAAATACAATATTTAAAAATTGTGCGTAATAAAATAGAATATTTTTAGTGAAACCGTAATTATTGTTTTAATACTGGTTTTGCTTTTCTTGTGTTCCATTGTTATCAAAGCATAGTTCGCAAGTCGTTGATTTCCACGGCAGTCTACAAATGCATAATAAGCCATTTAGGAATTTAAATGTTATTAGAATATTTACCGTGAACAAAGTTTCAGGGTCCACCGAGACTCCGAGGAGAGTGAAAGGGCCTCCGTCCATTCTGATGTGGACCAAGTGCTGCAGCAAATTCAATCTCATCTAAAACATAATAATTACGCTTCAATTGAATTCTAATCTACATAAATTACATTTTACAGTTATTTGAAATGGAACACTGACCTTAGTCAAAAGCGAACGTGAGATTGGGTCATGCCCTTTGTCATCCATCATCAGCACTTCCTTCGTAGCTCGAAATACCTCGCATTGCTACGTAAACATAATCCTCAATTAAAAACAGATACATTGAGGATGGCGCGTGAGCTCTATTACCATTTGGTTGGCAGAGGGCGCCACTAGCAAGAACATTAGCAGCGGAAGGGAATATTGCAAGAAGGGTACGTTGCACAATAACACCGTAGATCCCTGTTTAATTAGGTGACAGCAGACGGCCCATAGGAACAGCGTTAAGACCTTAAACATGGACATAGCCTTAGAAGTGTTGCGGTTGGTGTTCGAAGCCAATTGCTGCAGTCGGTAGTATTCGTGGCAGAGGCGAGCGAGGAGTCTGGCCCTGCGCAGGGGAGAATGGGCTCGTCTAATCTCTTCCACGTGGTCATCCAGCCGAGAGGGACAGTAGGTGACCAACACGCAGCACAGGCAACTGATAAAAATGGGGAAGAGGAATGCGCTGAAGACGAGGGCTAAGAAAATGGCGAGCATTAAGAACCCAATAGAAATCAGAATGTAAAATACTGTAAAGATGGGATCCTTTTTCAACTTCTTATAGAAATTTCTTTTAAATATGGCGGTGAAGAAACCGAAATAGACAGATATATGTGGCATGGCTCTATATAGGTCGAAGAGCCGAGGGGCGAGGAGGAGGGCCATGGTGGTCAGCCCAACCGTCGTGATCTTCGACGTGGCTCGCAGGCTCTTTGTTCCCATTGTGAATCCTTTCAATCGGAACACGAGTCGTTCCATTTCCCGTTCGTTGAAGGCGAATAAGTAGAAGGAGCAGCAGAAAACCGCAGTAATAGACATCCAACGAATGTCGAAGGCCAGTATATGGTTATTGAATTTATAGGAATAATAGGTACGTATACCGTAGATTAAAGCGAGGCAAGCGACGCACTTTTGGAGCATTTTGCGCAGTCGTTTGACTCTACCAGGAGGCTTCCGCTCGCCTAAACTGAACCCGTATACGAAGTTGAAGACGAGGAGGAGGGGTTTGACCACATCGAACAGCGTCTTCTTCTCTTTCGCTTCCGCCATTTCGCTGGAAAAATTAATTCTCCGCGTAAAAATAGAAACGTTGTATTGTTTTTAGGCTTTTAAGATATTGTTTTCTTACTGACTGAACTCCTCTTTCCTCGGTACTAAATTTGTCTGTAATATTTTTAAGGAAATAATTTTGGACGTTATCGTAGACAGGTTTTTTTTTTTGAAAGTGAGAGTTTTGGTGTTTTGCGTGTGTTGCTAGGAGAGGAGAAGAATAGTGCGCTGGAGGAATGGATTTATTAAATCAATGGCCATTGTGTGCGCTTTTGCCGCCTTTTTAATTTCCGCTTACAAAAAATTGTTTTGTATAGCACTCTCATTGTTTAGGGAAATTGATATTTCTCTATTGTCTTACACCAGGAGCATCCGCCATTGATTTTCTTTTTTAAAGAAAAGCTTTTTCGTTTTTTTCATCGATTTTAAAAATCAATCTGCGACTTATTTTATTATTTTTTTTTTTACAATAGAAAATGAATTTGCTCTATTGTATACTGTAAACAATAGCGGTCATCGATCTTTTGCTGTTGAAATTTTTTTTTTTTTTTTTAGGTTTTATTGATTTTTTTTTTTAAATAATAACTCGGAGTACCAATCAATGTGCATGAACGTCGTATCTTAATCTAGTCACTTCATTTATTTTTTTTTTTTTTAAACGCCACTTCCTTAGCCGCATTTCCAAAATTTTCCAAGGGAGTGATCGAACTGCTCTGACCGTTACGGAAGTAGTTTTATGCTACGCGGTTAAGCCCAAATTTTAAAGCAGAAACGTTCTCGTAGACGTCATTATAATAATTAGGCTATTTATATTTGTTTTTATATGACGGTGTAATTGTGCGTAGACAATTCGCTCTTATCAATTTCATCTCTAAGATAATTCAGAATTGAGGAAGTCATCTTTAGCCTTAGCGAATGCAAAAGCTCCCCCTTGAAGGAGGCCATTGAGTAAAGCCTAGCGGTGTAACTGAAAGCGTAACTGTACAGCGCTGCTGTAATGCGGATAAAACTCCTTTCGCATTAATTAGTGCTACTGTTCAGGGGCAGCAGCAGAAATATAAATTTTAATTTTTATATCGTTCGATGAGATTTGAAAGTGCGATTTCTGCGAAAATACAAGAAAGGCTATTGTTGGTTTTAATAGCTGCTATTTCGAGTGCGAATTTACGCGCAAATGGCGAAATGGCATATTTACTGTGATGCTACAGTAACATTACTATTAGCTTAAATTTCTCGTGTCTCTTTCGTTCCTTTCCGCTACAGTCTATAGAAATACAAGTATACATGTATCGTAAATGTTATTGTAATATTTACCGAGTAGCTTTGTCTGCAGTTATACTCGTGACGTTGTTCTCATAGAAAGCTTCTTTTAAATGTAATAAGTTAGCTGTTGTTGCTACGAAACGAGAACAATAGTAAGTTGAATCGATGCCCATTGTACGATTGTGTGTGTGTATGACGTTATCATTTCCCTTCGGAAATCATATTTTGACCATCGACGTTTTATATACTGTAACTACGTTGTTAACAACGCGCGAATGTTACTGAATAGCTTTTCATATTTCATCGATTTTCAAAAATCAAAGGGCATAGAAATCGTTAGGCAGCATTTTCCATTTTTAAGTTTTATTAAATGTGTACCCGAGGAAGATAATAATAATTATTATACACTGAAATATTATACTATAATACGCATTTAAACGTGGTGCAAAAATTATTTATTGATTTGTGTTAATTAAAAAAGTCACTTCCGATTTATCATTAAGCTTTTTCATACGTGTTCCGTTATCACAGCACAGTTCGCATGTCGTTGATTTCCACTACAGTCTACAAATTAGTTTTTCAATTATGAATTGTAAAATAATTATTAAGCGATAAACTATTATAATATTTACCGTAATTAAGGTTTCGGGGTCCACTGAGACTCCATTGAGGGTGAAAGGGCCTTTGTCCATTCTAATGTGGACCAAGTGCTTCAGCAAATTCAATCTCATCTGTAACATAATTAAATTTAAATTAAAAGTGGACTGGCCTCATAAATGGAACATTGACCTTAGTCAAAAGTGAGCGTGAGAGGGGGTCATGCCCTTGCCACTCGTCATCCGCCACCAACACTTCTATTGCGGCTTGAAATACTTTGCAGCGCTACGGAAAAATAATCATAAAATCAACTTAATAACAGAGACATTTAGGATTGTGCGCAACCTTACCATGTTGTTAGCAGAGGGCGCCACTACCGAGTACACAAATAGCGGAATGGAGCATTGCAAGAAGGGTAAGTTGAACATAAATCCCATCGATCCGCTTTTTATTAGATGACAGCAAACGGCCCATAGGAACAGCGTTAAGACCTTAAACATGGACATAGCTTTAGAAGTGTTGCGGTTGGTCATCGAAGCCAATTGCTGCAGTCGGTAGTAGGCGTGGCAGAGGCGAGAGATGAGTCTGGCCCTGCGCAGGGGAGAATGGACTCGTCTAATGTCCTCCACGTGGTCATCCAGACGAGAAGGACAGTAGGTGACCAACACGCAGCACAGGAAACTGATGAAAATGGGGAAGAGAAATGCGCTGAAGGCGAGGGCCACTAGAACAGCGAGCATTAGGAGCACAAAACACAATGCAATAAAACAAAATACAAAAAAGGGATCCCTTAACCTCTTATAGAAACTTTTTCTAAAAATTAAGGTAAAGAAAATAAATTTTTCAGACATATGGGGCAAGAGCATATGTATGTCCGTGAGCCCTGGGGTTAAGAGGAGGGCCATGGTGCACAGTCCAACCGTCGTCATCCTGGACGTGGCTCTCAAACTCTTCTCTCCTATCGCGAATCCTTTCAATTGGAACACGAGTCGTTCCATTTCCTGTTCGTTGAAGGCGAATAAGTAGAAGGAGCAGCAGAATATAACAATTACGGACATCCAACGAAAGTTAAACGCAATTTCACGGTAACTTAATTTATGCACATAATAGAAATGTGCAAAGTAGAGAAAAGGGAGGAAAGCGAAGCACTTTTGCAGCACTTTGCGCAGTCGTTTAGCTCTTCCGGGAGGTTTTTGGTTGCCTAAGCTGAATCCGCATAAGAAGTTGACTATGAGGAGGAGGGGTTTGACCACATCGAACAGCGTCTTCTTTTTCTTACCTTCAGCCATTTGGTATTCAAATCGCTGGATAAAATAGAAAGTTGCGAAGAAAAAATTAATTTTTTCCTGTAAAAATTGCTTTCTTACCAAGTGAATTCTTCGCGTTTTACGAGCGATATTTGTCTGCCGTTTTTAGCGAAATAATTTTGATGTTTTAAAATTGTTGCTACGAAATGAGAAGAAGAATAGTAGGTTGGCTATGGATTAATTTTAAATCGATGTCTATTGTGCGTGCATGTCGTTCTCATTTCCTGTAAGAAGAAGATAATTATTATGTTGAATATCGTCATTGTGTAAGGAAATTTAATTTCTAAATAATTATTGTGTAAATGGGAATTGTATACATTATACGACGCTATTGATTTTCTGCTACTGAAAAGCTTTTCGTGTTTCATCGATTTTCAAAAAATCAATGGGACATTAGAAATAATGTTATCGTTGACCTATTTTTATTTTTGTTTTCAAACTATAAACATTTAAATGTTGCGCAAAAATTATTTTTCTAAATTTCTGGTTAATTAGAGAATTAATTTTTAAATTGGAAAATTAGAAGGTTGGAAGACAATAAGTTTCTCAAACTTATAACCTTAGTTTGAATACCGCAATTATTTCTAAAATAAACTCGCAACTGCACTTTAAAAAGGGCTGCTATTCTTCTTTTTATTGACATGGGCAATATGTGCGCATTAGTAAATTATTACATTAGCTAGTCATTATAATAATATACCATAGATGGATAGATAGATTAAAAGGAGGAGTGGACTAATTCAGTCGAGTTCACTTTTTTACATACAACATGTAATAGTACAGGTAATAATACTTAATACAACATTAGTAATACAATTTATTTCAGCAGAAAAAGGGGGGGGGGGGGGCTCATGGCACTAACATAAACTGCAATAATATTATTATTAATCATAGCTTTATTTTTCGTGTGTCCAATTATCGTAACATAGTTCGCAAGTCATTAATTTCCACAAAAATCTAGTTAAAATATATTTAATTATGAATAAGAAATTAATAGGAAAAAAGTGTTATTAGTACTGTAAATAGTGTTTCTGGGTCCACCGAGTCTCCCAGCAGAGTGAAAGGGCCCTCGTCCATTCGGATGTGGTCCAAATGCTTCAACAAATTCAATCTCATCTTGAAAGAAATATGTGTTTTTAAACCAAAGTACGGCGTTATAAAGGGAACACTGACCTTAATCAAAAGTGAGCGTGAGATTGAGTCATGCCCTTGCCACTGGTCATCCACTATCAGCACTTCCGCCGCAGCTGCGAATATCTTACAATGCTATATAAAAATAATCATAAGACCCCCTAATTAATAACGGATACATTTCGGAGCAGATGTAAGCTGACCATTTGGTTGGCAGAGGGCGCCACTTGCAAGAACATTAACAACGGAATCGAATATTGCAAGAAAGGCACATTGAGCATCATCCATATACCTTCCGATTCTAATAGATAGCAGCAAAAAGCCCACAGGAGCATCGTAAAGACCTTAAACATGGACATAGCAGTGGCCATGTTGTTGTTGGTCATGGAAGCCAATGGTTGGAGTCGGTAGTAGGCGTGGCAGAGGTGAGAGAGGAGTCTGGCCCTACGCAGAGGAGAATGGGCTCGTCTGATGGCCTCCACTTGGTCATCCAGACGAGAGGGACAGTAGCTGACCAACACGCAGCCTAGGACAGCCTTGAAAACGGGGAAAAAATAGCCGAAGAAGCTGAGGATGACCACAACCCAGATGATGACGTGCACAATAAGCCAAAACACGTAAAGAACTCCGTAAAAGCTATTGAATTCGCTGGCCAACCTTCGATAAAAGTTTTTTGTAAAGAGGAGGCTGAAGAAAGGGATAAGTTGATCCATGTGGGGTAGGGCTTTAAATATGTGGATGAGCAGAGGGGTCAGCAGGATAGCCATAGCGATAATACCAATCGCAGTCATCTTAGATGTGGCGCTAAAGCTCTTCTCTCCCATCGGATATCCTTCCAAGCGCATGATGAGTCGTTCCATTTCCGGTTCGTCGAAGGCGAATAGGTAGAAAGCGCAGCAGAAGATGGCTATTATTAACATCCAACGGCGATCAACTGAGCTGGCGTGGTACTCCAGTTTATCCGCAAAATACACACCTGAACAGAAGAGGAAAATGAGGCCAATGACGCTCTTTCGCAGCTTTTTGCACAGTTGTTTGAGGCAGCCTGGAGGCTTCCGGCTGCCTAAGTTGAATCCGTATAAGAAGTTGAATAAGAGGATGAGGGGTTTGACCACATCGAACAGCGTCTTTTTCTTCGCTTCAGCCATTTCGCACTCGAGGCTAATTCTCTATGTACAGTAGAAAGTTAAACAGGAAATAGAAATATTAATTATAATTTTGCCTGTAAGAGGTGTTCCTTACCTAATGAATTCCTCCTGCGGAATGCAGTAAATTTGTTTTCAAAATATAGGGAAATAATTTTGATGTTATATCATCGAAAGCTCATTTTAAACTAACGGTTTTCGTGTTTTTAAAGCCATTATTATTATTTGTTGCTAAGAAATGAGGAGATAATAGTCTATTCATAGTGGGTATCCAATTATTATGTAATTCATTAATCAATGGCTATTGTGTGCGTGCTAATGGTGGCGTGTGTGTACCTTTTCAATTTGAGCTTACGAATTTAATAATATTTTGAATAGCCAAATTTTTTTTAAAAAGAAAATTAATTTGCCCGTTATTGTTACTTTGTATACCGTAACATTGTACTCGTATATTGTGTAAATAATAATAGTTATAATCAATTTTTTTTTTTTCGCTGCTGGGAAAGTTTTTCAAAGGTTTTATTGATTTTTTTTATTATTTAAAAAAATAATAATCAATGAGCATGAAAATTTATCATCGTTTTCACTAACGTATTAAGAGTTTTTTCAATGGGTTCACTGACCACACGTTGACGCTCAATTCAGTCGTTTACTACAGTAGGGTTTAAAGCACGAATGGACTCGTATCATGATAATATTAATTTATTTGTGTTTTTAATAAGTGTGATTACGCATCGGTAATACGTAGAGAATTCGGTCTTGTCTATTTCCTCTCCTAGATAACTTAGAATTAAAGATATAAACAAAAGCTCCCCCTTGAAGGTAGTGATTGGGTTAAGCTCAGTGGTAAAAATGCGAGCTTCACTGTACAGCTGCGGTGTAATGCGGGTGAAGCTCTATTTGCGTTAATCAATGCTACTGTTAAGGGGCAGCAACAGAATTTCATTTTTAAAATTTTACCATAATATTATTGTGGTTTAATGATATTTGAAAGTGAGGAATGCGAGTACAAGGAGTAATATTGTTGTTCCGAATCACTTCTATATCTATTATAATAATTACTAAAATGAATTCGCATCTACTCTTTAGTAACATTTTCTTTAGTGATTAATAAGCTTTGTTATTAATAAATTATCGTTATTATAATAGTAGGACTTAATTACCTTTGTGAGATTCACCTAATTACATGACATGTAGTAACAGTTGTTTTCTAAATACAACACTTGAAGATTGCACAAATTAAAAATCATCTTTATAGTGAAACTGCTGTTGCATTAAAATATTAGCTTTGCCTCTCTCGTGTCCAATTATCATAGAACAGTTCGTAAGTCGTTAATTTCTACCATTGTAAACGCAGCGGTTACTACGAGAGAGAGAGAGAGAGAGAGAGAGCTTGATGTTATTCGAAATGAAAGGAAGGACTATCGATTGGTGGACTATCGATCTCTCCACTCGTATTCACTACATGTTTTTATCGTTTTCCTTTCATGAAACAAAAGACGGATGGCCTATCGATCGGTGGATATCGATCTCAACTTGTTTTTCTAACTAAGTGCTTTTTAGAAAGCGCGTGTTTATTCAACTAAAAGCTTCCTTTCATAGAATATATTTGTGAGTTGAAACAGAGAGTGCTATCGATCGGTGGACTATCGATCGGGAGTTGTTTTTCTGGCTAAATGTCATCCATTCATACGCCATGTGGCTATGAAAGGAACAACTTTCGATCTTTAGCCTATATTAGATCTATTTTGCGAGGCGACAGTTGCAGGAAGATAAGTCCATTAATTCTAATTAAAATTACAAAACAAAGTGTTCATATTTCAGTAAATATGGCGAAAAAAATTATCGTTATTATAATAGTAGGACTTAATTACCCTTGTGAGATTCACCTAATTACATGACATGTAGTAACAGTTATTTCCTAAATACAACACTTGAAGATTGCACAAAATAAAAATCATCTTTATAGTTTATAGTGAAACTGCTGTTGCATTAAAATATTAGCTTTGTTTTTCTCGTGTCCAATTATCATAGAACAGTTCGTAAGTCGTTAATTTCCACCAAAGTCTAGAAATCATTTTCAATAATGAACTATACAAATAATTTAGAAATTAAATGTTGTTTTAATATTTACTGTAATCAGAGTTTCAGGGCTCACTGAGTCTCCGAGGAGGGTGAAAGGGCCTTCGTCCATTCTGATGTGGACCAAGTGCTTCAGCAAATTCAATCTCATCTGTAACAGAATTAAATTTGAATTAAAAGTGGACTGGCCTCATAAATGGAACATTGACCTTAGTCAAAAGTGAGCGTGAGATGGGGTCATGCCCTTGCCACTGGTCATCCGCCACCACTACTTCCATTGCAGCTTGAAATACTTTGCATCGCTATGGAAAAAAATCATAAAATCAACTTACAGTAATAACAGAGACATTTAGGATTGTGCGCAACCTCACCATTTGGTTGGCAGATGGCGCCACTACCAAGTACACAAAAAGCGGAATGGAGAATTGCAACAAGGGTATGTTGAACATTAATCTCATCAATCTGCCTTCTATTAGATGACAGCAAACGGCCCATAGGAACAGCGTTAAGACCTTAAACATGGACATAGCTTTAGAAGTGTTGCGGTTGGTCATCGAAGCCAATTGCTGCAGTCGGTAGTAGGCGTGGCAGAGGCGAGTGAGGAGTCTGGCCCTGCGCAGGGGAGAATGGGCTCGTCGAATGTCCTCCACGTGGTCATCCAGCCGAGAGGGACAGTAGATGGCCAAGACGCAGCACAGGCAACTGATGAAAATGGAGTAGAGAAATGCGCTGAAGACGAGGGCCATTAGAACACCGAACATTAGGAGTATAAAACAGAGTAAAGTAAAAAGAAATACAAACGCAGGATCCTTCAACTTCTCATAAAAACGTTTTCTAAAAATTAAGGTAATGAAATCAAATTTGCTAGACGTATCGGGCAAGAGCATATGTAGGTCCATAAGCCCTGGGGCGAAGAGGAGGGCCATGGTGCACAGTCCAACCGCCGTCATCCTGGACGTGGCTCTCAAACTCTTTTCTCCCATTGCACATCCTTTCAATTGGAACACGAGTCGTTCCATTTCCTGTTCGTTGAAGGCGAATAAGAAGAAGGAGCAGCAGAATATAACAATTACGGATATCCAACGAATGTTAAATGCGTTTACATGGTTACTGAATTTTTGAACATAATACTCATAAGTAAAGTAGAGAAAAAGGAGGAAAGCAAAGCACTTTTGCAGCCCTTTGCGCAGTCGTTTAACTCTTCCAGGAGGCTTCCGGTCGCCCAAATTGAATCCGTATAAGAAGTTGACTATGAGGAGGAGGGGTTTGACCACTTCAAACAGCGTCTTCTTCGCTTCAGCCATGCCGCACCTGAAATCAATTCTCTCCTAAAGTCTATAGAATCAAATTTATTTTGTAACCGAATGGAAATAAGCATGATAATTACATTGAGTACATACCTAGTGCATTATTCCTTAATTCCACTCAACTCTTGATTTTTTTTTTTTTTTTTGAATTAAATTTGCCTGCAATAATAATAATATTATCAGAAATAATTTCGATGTTGTTCTCATAGAAGGCGCATTTAAAATGTGGCAGTTTTGATGTTTTGAAATTGCTGTTGCTAAGAAATGAGACTTAGACGTAGCCGAGTGTAGATGACGCGCGTTGTGCAAATCTATATCTCCCAGGGAATGGAATTTTACTTATTGAAAGCTGAGAAGGAAATTAATTCCTTCTTGTACATTACTCACGCTCAGCTGTAGAATATACTATGAATTACATTCGTTATTGATCTGGCTCCTGAGCCGCTCTTCCCCCCAGCGCTCGTCTTCATCGATCTACAAAATCAATGAGCGCGTGAGAATGAGTGTGACCTACTTTTATTTCTTATTTCCCAGACTATACATTTTAAATGTGCATCGAAGTATTTATTAATAACTTTGTATAATTAATACTGCGTTTCATCTTTACTCATTTTTTTAAAAATATATTATTTTTGGAAAATATGAAAAATTAATTACCGGTATAGGTTTTTTTGTTTGTTTGAATATAATTTGTAATTTACGGAAATTGACTGCAGATGAAATGTATTGCATTTTAAATATTCAGAGTATTATGAAGAGCTTTCCTCTTTAATAAAACACGTTCTATTGTTTAAATGTTGTTGTGTACAATACTTTTTTTTTTTACTCTTATTGTTTTATTTTCTTATAAATTTACAATTAGCTGCGTTGAATTGTGTCTCATTGCGTGTTGTGCGCTCCTTCCTTTCAATCAATAATTCGTTAAATGTTTTTCAATCCCCAAAATAATATGTTTAATCATTTATTAATAATATTATTAGGGTTTGTGAGAATTAGTTTCTAAATTTATTTTATGCGTGTAGAGAGAGAGAATTCATATTTTTATCTGTTTATATAAAATTAAAGGACTTTGTGAGTTATATTAAACAACGAAATTCAGTAGTAGTGTTGTTTACATAGGCACATCTTTTCACATTACGAGTAGAATCACACGCATTCATATACGGTAGTAATTATCATCTACAAATTTTACATTTAAATTACACGTGCAACTATTATTTTCTTTTCATTTTTTCGCTCGTAGAAAAACGTTAGTTGAGTAGCCGCAATAACTAGTTGGCCTTAACTGACTATAATAATAATAATGTGTAAAAGGTGCGTAACGAACAAATAAAATTACTGGGATCCAAAATTAAACGAGTTGAAAGTGTTAACTATTCCTACAAACACCTGGAAAAAAGTTCAATTATTGAACAAGTATTAATAGGATAAGAAACGTAATGTTCAATTAAAACTAACCATAAAGAAAGCAGCCTCGTTCACCGGGGCACCTAGCACCGTCAACTGCTCCTGGTTGAAATGGGAGTGGGTAAGGTGGGCCAACTGCACCACTCTTGTCTGAATAGAATAATAAATTATTTTGTTGTCTAAATTCAACAGTGGATTAGAAATAAAAACCGACTGTGAGCATTTGAGTGCGTGAGATGGGCTCACGGGACTTCCGTCGCTCATCCATCATCACGTTCTCCAACATCACTCTGGCCATCAGAGAAGGCTACCCACAGAAGACAATAGAATTAATCATTGCTTAAGAATAATAAATGATTCAAATTGAGTAACTATTTGGTTGGCTGAGGAAGCCTCTCGCAAGTAGCACAAGTAGACGAAGAAAATGGCGAAGAAAGGAGTGATCCTCGTGAAGTTTAAAATTAGAATTAACAAGTTATTTTGCGATAATGCGTCATTAATAATAATGACACTTAATAAAGTGGCCGCTGCTTTGAGGATGAGCATTAGTGGAGCTCCGTAGTCGTTGGCGGCTTTGACGAGTGGGTTGAAGCGAGTGGAGAGGAGGAGGAGGCGAGTGGTCAGTCGGGCTCTTCTCAATGGAGACTTACACTTCTCGATCTCTTCCACTCCCTCGTTTACAGATTGGTTGACGTAGTAAACGCTGAGAAGGACCGGGAGTGAGCAGAAGAGTAAACAATGGATCAGCAACGCAATAAAGAAATTTATTCCGCAGAAAAGAAGCAGCCTAAGGAAAGGCGTGAATCCAACTTTGCAGCTGGCCAGCCAAACGACGTAGATCGGAAAAGCCACGAAGACTAAATAGATGTTCCATTTCTTAATTTTCTTCGACAATTTTCGTGATAGCTCGTAACGATTGAGAAGCTCTAAAAGGGCTTTGAATTTCTTTTGTCGGAAATAGCAGAGTAAAAAGCCGGAAATGTTGGCGCAAATGTAGAGTGGCGCGTACAACCAGAAATTTCCTCCTCCCGTCCCCACATTTGCTCTTCTTTCCTTCTTGAGCGAACCCAGCCAGTTCTTGCAAATCCATAATACCAATGAAACGACGAGGACTGTGAATATTCGGTTGTACACTCTTAAAAAACCTTTGGACCCGTTGAAACCGTACAAACTGATGATAGAAATTAAATAATTCTGAGCGTTGTACAGCGTGTGTTTCGCCATTGCAAACGCAGCTGTTACTACGCGAGAGAGAGCTTAACGTTATTCGAAATGAAATGAAGGACTATCGATCTCTCCACTGGTATTCACAACATGTTTTTCTCGTTTTCTTTTCATAAACAAAATTTGTACGTGGCTTTTGCGTTGCTGACTATCGATTGGTTACTTTGCTAAAAAGTTCTTTTCATGCGAAGTAAACGACGGGAAGGGATCCTTTCACGAGGCCTATCGATCGGTGGATATCGATCGCCATTTGTTTTTCTCACTAAGTGCTTTTTAGAAAGCGCGTGTTTATCCAATTTTTTTCGCTAAAAACTTATTTTCATAAAAAATATACGTGAGTTGAAACGGAGAGTGCTATCGATCGGTGGACTATCGATCGGGAGTTGTTTTTCTGGCTAAATGTCATCCAGTCATAAGCCATGTGGCATTGAAAGGAAAGACTATCGATTGGTGGACTGTCGATCTTTAGTTGCTACGCTCTCCACTGAATAAGCTCGTAAAATACATGTATTTATTTTTATTATATTTATTTCATGTTTGTATCTATGTATATGCTGCTAGGCGACAGTTGCTGGAAGTAAATCCATTAATTCTAATTAAAATTACAAAACAAAGTGTTCAAATTTACAGTAAATATGGCGAAAAAAATGGGGAAGAAGGGTCCCACTGTTTTTTCGCCACCCTGTGTATCTGTATAATATTATGGTAATTATATTATATGACAGGGCTTTTTGGATTTTTGTTATACAGTTTTAAGAAAGTTAATGCCACGAAAACTATGCTGATAGAGAGCTGGATAGGAGTCATTTAATCTCGCAATTTTTATGTGATATCAATTTAACTTTAACTAGTAATAGATACAATAATAAATATTAAGGGTGACTTGAAATTAAAAAAAAATGTCAGAGTATAGCGAGTGTTTGAATATGAATTAGTTTTTCTTGTTTATTCTACACAAATTGTGTGCGTTGTATTTTGAGTGAAAACATTTTTGATAACTCTTCCATTTTACAATTGTTTTTGTAATTACTCTGCGCATTAAACGCTGAAGGAGAAGAATACGTACGAGAAACAAATTCAATTAGTATAACGAGTTTTGTGGAATTAACAAAATAATTAATTATTTAAATAGTTGGGAGCCAATGAATGCGATTTGGTGCGCGCGCAAGTCATTGGCTTCTGTAAATACGTAAATTGCTCTTATTATTTATAGAGATCATATTTTAAAGATTTAAATAGTTTTCATAAGGTCAAATTGTAATTGTTGGTTTTTTAATTCACGCGATATTATGCATTCGTATGAGCGCAATATGTGTATTGCTGCCATCTAATTCTTTCTTCACAAAGTGAATGATGCTCTCAAGATTTTAATATTAAAATCTGCCGGTGAAAGAATTATTAACGTAGAACAGAATTAACCGTGTTGTAGTTTTGCATCGTTTCCACAAATACCTAAACAAAAAAAATATATGTTCAAAATAATTAAAATATAATAAAAATGTTGCTCAATTGAAACTGACCAATAGGTAATCAGTCTCGTCCACCGGTTCACCCAGCACAGTGAACTGCTCCTGGTTGAAGGGAGAGTGGGTCAGGTGGGCCAACTGCACCAAGCGCATCTGAATATCAATTGAATTACAGTATAATATTAAGATTAAAATAACTAAAGGATTGTTATTAATAATGTAGAAGAAGCACTTACTCTGAGCATTTGAATGCGAGAGATGGGCTCACGTGACATCCCTCGTTCATCCATCATCACGTTCTCCGCCATCACTCTGGCCAGCAGAGAGGGCTACACGCGCAACATATTTTAATCAGAGTTTAAAACTTAGAAATAATGAGCTCACCATTTGGTTGGCAGAGGGAGCCACTCGCAGGTAGCACAGGTAGAAGAGGAAACAGAGTAAACACGGGATATTTTCAATTAATTGTAAAAGAGCAAAGTGGAGACCTAATGTCTGCCGAAGGACTGTTGCGGCATAAATTGCAATTACAGGTATCATAGTAGCCGTTGCTTTGAGCAGGAACATTAAGGGAGCTCCGTAGTCGTTGGTTGCTTTGGTCAGTCGGTTGAGGCGAGTGGAGAGGAGGATGAGGCGAGTGGTCAGTCGGGCTCTTCTCAATGGAGACTTACACTTCTCGATCTCTTCCACTCTCTCGTTCAGAGTGCGATTGATGTAGTAAGGAACGATGCAGACGGGTAGTGGGCAGACGGATAAACAATACGAAAAAAGAGTAAAGGAAAATGAATTAGGAAAATGAAAAAATGCGACGAGGATTGGACTCTCTTCCTGGATAACTTTTTCGTAATTGTAGAGAAATAGATTGAAGAAAAAAGTGGCCACCAAAAATGAATTGAATTTTCGAATATTCTTGGAAACGTGTTCCTCCACCTCGTAGCCTTTCAGTTGCTTTAAGAGAGCGTTGAAGCTTCTCTTTCGGAAGTGACACAGCAAGAAGCAGGAGAGATTTCCCCCCAAGATGAGTTTCATCTGGAGTAGTGTTTTACTCTCTATGACTTTTGCCTCCGATGGCCATTCTCCTTTGACTGAAACCCAAAGAAACATCAAAATCCCTGTTGCTACGAAGACAATGAAGAAAAACATTAAGATTTTAATTATCCGGTTGTAAATTTTAAAAGATTTAGACTCGTTGAAGCCGTAGCAACTGATGAGGAAAATTAGAATACTCTGAGCCTCGTACAGGGTGTCTTTCGCCTTTGAAATCGATCTGATAGAAAGAGAGAGAGAGCTTAATGTTATTCGAAATGAAAATGAAGGACTATCGATTAGTGGTCTATCGATTTCTCACCTACAACTCTCCGTTATCCCAGCTGTACGCTTGTACTTGAACTTACTGAATTAAAACTAATTAAAACGAAAATAATTATTTTTAGTTTCATAAATTTTTTTAAGTGTAAAGTGAATTAAATAAGCTCAAATTTAAATTAATTTTTACAATAATATTACTGTCATTATTATTATTATTTTAAGTGGTAAATACCTTAAACATGTATCCAAACTTTTGCCTTTTACCTCAACACATGGAGAAATGTCGTTTTCTAAGAAGATTATTTGGCTGAAAATGCGGAATAAATTGCAACGCGTGCTTCACGAAGAAGAACACATTTTAAAATGGAAAATTTGAATGTTTTGAATTAGTTGCTACGAGATAACTAGCGAGTGTCATTGATTAATTGATTAATTAATCCATAATGGTATTGTGTAGCTCACTCTGCTAATCATTAGAAATATACATCCAGGAGGCGTGTATTAAAGCATTTGTATTTTTACTATTCTTTGCTTAGGGAAAATTGATTTTAACAAAATCAATTGTCACGTTTTAAAACATGAAAAGTATACATTGATTTTGGTCACGTAGCTGCGGGTAACCAGCGCATGTACAGGGAATATTCGAAACAAATGAAATGAGGCGGTATTCTTTTTTCTCCCTCTGCGCCTACATTTATCAAATGGAAAGAGAATGACACGAAAACGTATATTAATTGAATTTTTATTCACGTTCAATTAAATAACTCGTGATAATATTTTGTGAGAAAAGTTTAGTAAAAGATTATTTAGTGCAAATTCTAATTAGAAGCACTAAGAGTTTTTTTTTCTATTAGCTCATATTTTTAATGGTGATCAAATTTTCAGATCTACGTGGTTTACCCCTACTTGTGATTGTGCCATCAAATTAATATTTCTTCTGCTTTTATAAATACACATATCAATTGTTATATACACTTTTTATAACTTTCGCATCTAATAATATTATTCTTATTCTTTCTCCACAGAGTTAATCATACGCTCAGAAGATTATTATAATATTAAGATGTGTTTGTAGAGAGTAGAATTAATATAAAACAGAATGAACAGTGTTATAGTTTTGCATTGTTTCCACAAATACCTAAGCAAGAAAAATATATATTCAAAGTATTTAAAGTATAATACAAATGTTGCTCAATTGAAACTGACCATAAGGAAATCCGTCTCGTCCACCGGTTCCCCCAGCACAGTGAACTGCTCCTGGTTGAAGGCAGAGTGGGTCAGGTGGGCCAAGTGGTTCAATCTCGTCTGGAATAGAATAAAAAAGAATTAAATTGTGTAAATTCAACAGTGGAATACAAATAAAAACAAGCCTTGAGCAGTTGAATGCGTGAGATGGGCTCACGGGACATGCCTTGCTCATCCATCGTCACGCTCTCCACCATCACTCTGGCCATCAGAGAAGGCTACACACAGAATAATACTATTAATCGAGGTTTAAGAATAATAAGTTAATTGCATTACGATTTGATTGGCAGAGGGAGCCACTCGTAAATACCACAGGTAGAAGAGGAAACAGAGTAAACACGGGATATAACACATTAATTGTGAAAGTGCATCATAGTGACCATATGTCTGCCAAATAAATATTGAGTCAGAAATTGCAATTACAGGTATCATAGTTGCCGTTGCTTTCAAAAGAAATATTAAGGGAGCTCCGTAGTCGTTTGTTGCTTTGGTCAGTCGGTTGAGGCGAGTGGAGAGGAGGATGAGGCGAGTGGTCAGTCGGGCTCTTCTCAATGGAGACTTACACTTCTCGATCTCTTCCACTCTCTCAATTACAGTGCAGTTGATGTAGTAAGGAACGACGCAGACTGGTAGGGCGCAGAGAAGTAAACAATACGAAAAAAGATTAAGGACAAATGAATAAGGACAATAAAAACATGCGACGAGGATTGGACTCTCTTCTTGGATAACTTTTTCGTAATTGTAGAGAAATAGACTGAGGAAAAAAGTGGCCACCAAAAATGAATTAAATTTTCTAATATTCCTGGAAACGTGCTCTTCCACCTCGTAGCCTTTGAGTTGCTTTAAGAGAGTGGTGAAGCTTCTCTTTCGGAAGTGACACAACAAAAAGCAGGAGATATTTGCACCCAAGGTGAGTTTCCCCAGGACTAGTGATTTTCTCTCTTGGTCTTTCGCTTCCAAAGGCCATTCTTCTATGACTGAAAGTAAAATCGAAAGCGCTGCTGTTGCGATGGCAACGACGACAAGCATTAAGATTTTGACCATCCGGTTGTACATTTTGAGATATGGTTTAGAATAGTTGAAGCCGTAGCAACTGAGGAGGAAAATTAAAATCTTCTGAGCTTCGTACAGGGTGTCTTTCGCCATTCAAATCGATCTGAGAGAGAGCTTAATGTTATTCAAAATGAAAAACTATCGATTAGTGGTCTATCGATTTCTCACCAGCAACAGCTGTATGCTTGTCCTTGAGCTTCCTGAATTAAAACTAATTGAACGGAGAATAATAATTATTATTCTTATTTTTATTAATTTTTTCAAGTGTAAAGTGAATTTAATAAGCGCAATAATTTTAAATTAATTTTTACAATGTTATTATTATTATTATTATTTAAATGAAAAATACCTGCGAGATAATTTGCAACGTGTGCTTCACGAAGAACACATTTTAAAATGGAAAATTTGAATGTTTTGAAATAGTTGCTACGAGATGATGAATAGCAGAGTGAAAACATATGGATTAATTGATCGATTAATCAATGGCACTCGCTCGTAAAAATTTTCCAGCCAGGAGACGTGTATTGCTAGTTTTTTTTACCATTCTTTAAAATTTTAATTAAATTAATTAAATTTTTTTTAAAAAAAATAAAATTTTAAAAAGCAAAAAAATTCAAAAACAAAAAAAATTTTTTCAAAACAAAAAAAAAAAATTTTGTAAAAAAAAGAAAATTTTTCAAAACAAAAAATTTTCAAAAAAAAAATTTCGAAAACATAAATTTTTTCAAAACAAAAAAAAAATTAAATTTTCATAAAATAAATTACTGCATTAGTAAAGGTGTTTTTTATTTTCATTTGTATTTTTAATACCGCTAGTGATTAAATTTTCGGATTACAGTAACATGGTTCCTTTTGTTATCATTACATCTAATTATAATTGTTTGAATTTTAATTAATGTGTTTTTGTTGTATAAACATTACGTTGTGCGCATCGAATTATATCGTAATCTTTTCTCCGCAACGTTAACGGTGCTCGGAGAAATATAATCTTGAATTGTGTTTGCGGAAATTCTAAATTACCATAAAACGGAATTAACGGTGTTGTAGTTTTGCATCATTTCCACTAATACCTGCCAAAAAAAAAAAATATTTCCAAAATAATTTAAAACATTTGTAGGCCTACGGTGCTAAAGTTCTATTAAATTGAAACCAACCATAAGGAAATCAGTCTCGTCCACCGGTTCACCCAGCACGGTCAATTGCTCCTGGTTAAATTGACCATGGGTCAGGTGGGCTAAGTGCACCGAGCGCATCTACATTATCAATTGAATTACAGTGCGGTCGCGCTAATCCGAACTAATTAATGTTCGGTCAATTCGGATTAGTGAATTTTTCGGATTACCGG
>JAQGAZ010001822.1:0-23923 GCA_034692225.1 Polydesmus complanatus | reverse complement strand
ATTTCTGTAAATCTCACTTAATATTTCTGTAAATCTCATTTCAATTTTTGTAAATCTCACTTAATATTTCTGTAAATTTCACTTAATATTTCTGTAAATCTCACTTAATATTTCTGTAAATCTCACTTAATATTTCTGTAAATCTCATTTCAATTTTTGTAAATCTCACTTAATATTTCTGTAAATCTCACTTAATATTTCTGTAAATCTCATTTCTATTCCCCTCCCCCCCGTAAATCCCACTCAATTTTCAGGTAAATCTTTTTCCATTTTTCCTTAAATCTTTTATTTCCGTTATTTTTTTTTTTGTAATAAAAAAAAAAAAACAAACCCCCAAACCCAAATACAGTACAGTAATAATAAAAAAAAAATAAATAATCTGGTAAGAGCGCATGCGCATTAGGCAAGTATACCCGCGACGCTCGTTTCACGCGCAAACAACCAATGGCGAACGGTACAACAAACAACAAAACACCAAACAAAAAAAAAAAAAAAAAGACTATACACAATATATAAACAAACAAAAACCAAAAAAAAAAAAATAATCAGATTAAAATATCTTTCGTAATAATAATTGCTGCAGGTGCCTTTCAGCCTTTCGCCAATCGCGCGCCAAAAAAAAAAAAAAAAAAAAAAAAAGCGCGCGCGGGGATAGAGAGGGAGAGAGATGACGTGTAGACGCACGTGCCGCGCTTTCGCAATGAGAGCCTTTCTATTTATATATAAAGAAAAAAAATATGAAGCGCTATTAAATTTGAATTTTTAAATCGATCATCTCTTTTTTTTTTTTTTTTATTCTATTTATTTACTTATATAATATTTATCTCACGCACGCGCACAACACACACGCACACGTTATTATTACGCGCGCGTAGCATTCGTCTACGTAATTATATGCATAGGAGGCGTAGTGTGTGTGTGTGTGTGCGTTTGCGGTGATATGTTTAATTTCGTTAGAGCTGTTAATAAAATATTCTCTCTTTTCTTCAACAACCAACAGCAGCCATCTTGTTTTTTTTTTTTTTTATTCATTTATAAAAATTGTGTGTAAATATTTAACCGAGGAAATATTTTTTTTTTTTTTTTTTTAGATATGCAAATTGTATTTCGCATATTTTAGGAACCCCAGTGTTTATATTTAATGTATATAAAAAAAAAAACGGGCGCGCGCGGAAGAATAATAATAATAATAATAAAAAAAAAAAATCTTTCAATAGTATATAAGCGGCTTATCACGTGACAGGTGGCTGTTACTTCTCCTCCTCCTCCTCCAGCGACGCATGCGCGCACCCCCCTCCTTCTGCCTCTAGTATTATAAAAGTGAACTCGTCCCAACTTATTTTTTTTCCTCTCTTTTCAGTTGTTGGTCTCTATGGTAGCCGCTCACTTTGAAATTACACAGCTGCGGGCGAAATGACTTTACAGCGCTCTCCATCCGCTCCCCATGGTTGACCGCGGATCGCGCGTCAGCAGCTCCTACCAGTCGTTCGTCGCTACTCCTCCTTCACGAATGTCTTCTCCTTCGTCTTCTTCTTCTACGTCTACGTCGTCCTCCATTATTATTAATAACAACTACATGTACCGTGGGAGCCTACGATTAAAAGTTTGTGTAAACAGTTTTCGACGTCTTCTCGCGTCCTCCTGCCCAGGATTCGTCGCACCATTTTATTAAAAAGGATTATTATTATTAATCGGGACTTTATCTCCATCGCCGATAACAGGTTAGATAAATTTTAAACATTTTTATAAAACTTTTTTTTTCAATTCGATGCGAAAAAAAAAAAAGAACGCGGTGAGAGCGCGCTGTTCATCATGGCGGCCACTGCCGCGTAGAACGCACGCGTCGCCCGTACCCGCGCGCACGGGGCCTACCGTGAAGCCTAAATCAATAATCGAACGTTAATTTTTAAAAACTTTTTTTTATTAATTTTTTTTTTAATTACTATTAAATTAATTAATTTATTTATTTATATATTTTGTATGTGTGTGAGAAATTATTTTTTTTTTTGGTCGACAGCTGATTAATGAAGCCGTTTGACGCGAACGGCGGGTCGATAGGTGTATGTAGGGTGGTGGACGACGGCGACAGATGGCGCTGCGAAGGTCAAAGTTTGACTCTCCGCCTATTGAGATGTTGTATCGGGGGCGGCGTTGTTTGTATTAGCCTTTCTACGTGTGTGTATATTATCTTCAGAGTGAAAGCGAAATTTGATTGTCGTCCACACACACAACACACATAACAAAACACACACATAGTACGCGGAAAATAAAAAGCAGCGGTTCTCTCGCTCGTAAATTTAATTGGGTCCAATCTCACTTTCAGCCGCAGTGTATCAAATGGAATCTATCTCTAGTGGAGAGAGAGAAAAAAAGCTAAAAGGAGGAGTGTTATTCTGTAGGCGAAGAACAAGAGGAGGAGGAGGCGTAAAGTGTGTGGGTGGGGGTTGGGCGAAATGGTGATTATTTATTTTCGCTCGTTAAAAACGTTGTTGCTGCAGCAGCAGCAGCAGACGATGCGGACGCCATTTTGAGCATTCGTATTATTTTCTTTTCGTTTCTTTTAGCTTTTTCTCCTTTTTAGATTTTTTTTTTTTTTTTTTTTTTTGTTGTTTTCTTTTATGGGTATTTTTGTTATTGGCTTTTTGTTTTTGGTCAGTTTGAGCATCGGAGCAGACGACGTACGGTGGGTCGTAAAACGCACGTGTTGTCAATTAGACTGCCGTTGACGTAGAGGGCGCTGCTGCTGCTGCTGCTGCTGTTGGTTGTTGCGTTATTTCTTGGAAAAATCGAAAAACGCGGTTTTCGGCCACTTGCCGTTTTACGTTTTTTTTTTCTGCGGTTATTTTTTTATCTTATTTATTTATTTATTTATTTATTTTTTTTTATCTTCTTTCCGCGTTTTTTCTCTTTAGTTTTTTAATATTATATTTTCCGCGTTTTTTTCTTCTGCCTTTTATTTACTGCGAGTTTTTTTTATTCTGTTTTACGCGGTTTTTTTTTTTATTATTTTAATTTCCGCGTTTTCCTTTTGTTTTCCGCGTTTTTTTTGTTCCTGTATATTTTCCGCGTTTTCTGTTCCGCGTCCGCTGTCGGTTTTTTTCCAAATCTATTTTCCGCGTTTTACAATTTCTGTTAATTTTCCGCGGTTTTTTTTTTTCTGTTTGGTTTTTACTTTTGCGTTTTTTTTTCTTTAATTTTTTTGCGGTTTTTCCTTTTAATTTTTTGCGTTTTTCTATTTCTGTTTATTTTCTGCGGGTATTTTTTTTCTGTTTACTTTTTGCGTTTTTCTATTTTCCCTGTTTTTTTATTTATTTTCCGCGTTTTTTCTTTTTCTTCTTTTGCGGTCGCGTTTTTTTTTCTTTTCAATTTTCCTGCGGGTTTTTTTTTCTGT
This sequence comes from Polydesmus complanatus, assembly GCA_034692225.1. Lineage (NCBI taxonomy): Eukaryota > Metazoa > Arthropoda > Diplopoda > Polydesmida > Polydesmidae > Polydesmus > Polydesmus complanatus. Next base: position 20,532 of record JAQGAZ010001822.1, on the reverse strand, counting down.
TTACTTTTCTTTCTTTTGCGTTTTTTTTTCCCTTTAATTTTCCGCGTTTTTTGTCTTTATTTTCCGCTTTTTTTTCTATTAATTTTTTGCGCTTTACTATTTTTGTTTATTTTCCTGCGGTTTTTTTTTTGTTTACTTTTTGCGTTTTTTTATTTTCCGCGTTTTTTTCTTTTAATTTTCCGCGTTTTTCTAATTCTGTTTATTTTTCCTGCGGTTTTTTTTTTTCGGTTTACTTTTTTCTTCTCTCGCGTTTTTTTTTTCCTTTTAGTTTTCCGCGTATTTTTTTCCTTCCTATATCTTCCTCGGTGGCGTGCGCACGCGCGATAGATATAATAATAATACGTATAAAAAAAATAAGTTTATAAGTTTTTGTGAGGAGAAGTGAAAAAGAAGAAGAGGGGAATTTGATTACTCGGTTCGACCGGCCGCCATTTCCCAAGATGGCGGCGCGTAATCCGATTTCGCGAAATTCGGAGGTTTTTGGTGGTTTTGTGCTGGGGGTGGGTGGGGGTTGAGGTGGGTGGTGGGGGGTGGTGGGCGGCCATCTTTGATGGGATATTAACGAATATTTGATGATGTAAGCGGTGTAACGGAATAAATACGTCGTCGTGTTTCGTAAAAGCCGCTTAGCGTTTTTACCGTATAACGCACGCTACACGAGCTCCACGCAAACTCTCCAAACGGAAGTACGACGATTGAGAGATTATTAAGCGGATGACCGGAAATGGAGAGTGAACCATTTTGAGTGCGTTCGAGCGGGAACCGAGATTTATTATTAGTAAAATTGCATACACTTAAGTGCTCGCAGCTTCACTTGAGGCGTTGGCACTCGCTTTGAATCTTTTTTTTTTATCGGTGGAGATTAATAAGTAAAAAAGATGCAAAGCGGAAACTTAAGTTTATGTAAAAAGATTCAGGGCGGAAAACTGATGCAAAACGATGCAATGCGGGAACCGGATGCAAAACGAGTGTTTAATTTAAGAAGATTCAAAGCGAAATCAATTTGAGATTCAAAGTGAAAACTAATTTTAATCGAGAGATGCAAAGCGAGAGCTCGATGTTAAGTGAGGGATTCAAAACGGGAACTGATTTTAACTGAAAAGATTCAATGAGGAAACTGGTTTTGTTTGAGGAGATTCAGAGTGAGACTGATGTTAAATAAGAGATGCAAAGCGAAATCAATTTGAGATTCAAAGCGAAAACTGATTTTAATTGAGATGCAAAGTGAACACTGATTTTTAATCGAGAGATGCAAAGCGAGAGCGGATGTTAGGGGGAGGGATTCAAAACGGAAACTGGTTTTGTTTAAGAGAGATTCAAAGCGAAAACTACTGTTAAATGTAAGATGCAAATCGAAAACTGATTTAATTTAAGGGAAGCAAAGATTCAAAGCGAGGGCTGATGTTAATTGAGGGATTCAAAACGGAAACGGATTTTAATTGAGAGATTTAATGCGAAAACTTGAGCTAATCTAGAGGTGCAAAGTGGAAGCTGATTTTAAGCAAGGGATTCAAAACGGAAACTTGGTTTTGTTTGAGAGAGATTCAAAGCGGATAACCTTTGGAGTTAATCTATAGAGATTCAAAGTGAAACATCATTAAACGAGAGAGAAGATTCAAAATGAAAACTTGGGATTTAATTTCAAGAGACGCGAAGCGAGATCTGACCTTAAAACTAAAAAGATGCAAAGCGAGATCTTGAGAATGTCTTAAAATTTTTTTTGACGCATTTTATTTTCCCGCATTAAATTTTTTTTTTTTTTCCCGCCAAAAAAAAAAAAAAAAAAATAACGAGCTTTTTACCACTTTTTTTTTCCTCCCGCGTTTTATTTTCTTTTTTCCGCTTTTTCGCTTTTTGCGCGTGAGATAAGGGAGGGGGGGGAGGGGTGTGACGTATGTATTATTAAACCAATGCATTTGGTCCTAACACGTAGACGTAGACTGTTATTAAAGCAGGCGGAGAGAAGGGGAATTTCCCTTCGCTAACAACCCGGCCACAAAAACTTATTAATAAAATAAGAGCTAATGCAGGGTCGGCGCATGCGCACCAGACAACGAGGCTTGACTTAATTGCACTTCCGGTCGGCACTTGACTTTTTTTTTTTTTTTTTTTAATTTTCCGCTTTTGTGTTTTTTTTTTTCTTTTTTATTTTGTATTTATCTTTTTAATTGCCGCAGAGTCCTCGTTGCCTTTTTTCTACTTCCCCCCCCCCGCCTCCCTTCAGTCTCCCCCTTTAGTCACCCCCTACACCCCCCTCGTATGTGTATGCGCGTCGAGTGTGTTTATGTGCGCGTGAGCTGATAAAAAAGGCCTTTAATGGCGTTAAATTTTTAATCTCATTGATCGCCCGCTTTCTTCATCTCCCATCAGCCTCCTCCTCCTCCTCCTCCTATTCATTTAAGCAGCGATCCTCCGCCGTTAGAGGGTTGGGGGGGGGGGGGGTGGGGGGCGTAGGGGGGCGCTGATGCTGCTTCTGCTGCGTTTGTAGGGAAATTTATTTCGCCCTTTAATTGCCTCTTTCGAAATATAAACACGCACGTGACGTGACGTTGTCTCTCAACCGCATTGACGCGCGGGACAACTTCATTCAATACTCTCATCCGCCAACCGGATGTCACGTTTGCGCATGCGCAATTTTTTATTCTTGGCATTCTCATTGTGTAAATCTTTTTTTTTGTAAATCTTAATATATTTTTGTGTAAATCTTAATATATTTTTGTGTAAATCTCACTTTCATTTTTATGTAAATTTTACTTTTATTTTTTCTGTAAATCTCACTCATTTTTCTGTAAATCTGACTTTCATTTTTGTGTAAATTTTTTTCCCGTAAATCTTAATATATTTTTGTGCAAATCTTATTGCATTTTTCTGTAAATCTCACTTTAATTTTTCTGTAAATCTCACTTTAATTTTTCTGTAAATCTCACTTTAATTTTTCTGTAATTTTAATACATTCATTTTTGTGTAAATCTTATTGCATTTTTGTGTAAATCTTATTGCATTTTTGTGTAAATCTTATTGCATTTTTCTTTAAATCTTTCATTTTTCTTTAAATCTTTCATTTTCCTGTAAATCTCACTTTAATTTTTGTGCAAATCTTATTTTAGTTTTTTTTTGTAAATCTTTTTTTTTTTTTTTGTAAATTTTTTCTGTAAATTTTATTTTAATCTTCTGTAAATCTCACAAACTTTTGTGTAAATCTTTTCTGTAAATCTCATTTTCATTTTTCTGAAGTTTTTTTTTAATTTTTTTGTCAAATCTTATTTAACTTTCCTGTAAATCTTATCCAATTTTTCTGTAAATCTGATTCCATTTTTCTGTAAATCTTATCCCATTTTCCTGTAAATCTGATTCTATTTTTCTGTAAATCTGATTCCATTTTCCTGTAAATCTTATCCCATTTTCGTGTGAATCTTATTAAGATTCGTTTTGAATCTTATTAAGATTCGTTTTGAATCTTAAAAAAAGTATATGAGATTCTAAGCGAGACCCCCCTCCATTTGATTTTAAAGGCTTTACGTCACTAAACCGGAATTCTTTGTATAAAGCGGTTGTGAGACGAGTGTGAAGATTGATAACGAGGCTTAAGATGGAGGAGGAGGAGGAGGCTAATGCGGGTGTTCGGATAGTTGGTGTGCGCTCGAAGCCTCAGCGGTGCAGCTGCAGCGCACACTCACTATCCGAACACACTCCCTCTGTGTGTACGTTGAATACTAAATTGCTTTCAATTAGCAGAAAACAAGATGGCGGCGTATATTAAAAATGACACTTAATTATTTAAAGTGGTAGAATGAATTGCGCGAGTCGTTTGGCGCACGCTAACAAGATGGCCGCCGGGAGACATGTTGTTTTTTCTTCTTCAAGGTCAAACTACTGTAATGCAATGGGCTTAATTGCCGAATGGAGAGAGAGAGAAAGCGGGTCAGTTGCGGGTGGGCGGGGCCTGCATAAATAAAGGCGGGGCTGCGCGTGGAGATAATGCGGGGGGCGTGGTCCACTAATTTACTCAGCTCAAGAAGGATTAATTACTTAGAGCGTATTGCGCATGCGCACATTTTTATTTTTCTTTTTTTTTTTTCAATTTGAATTATCTTTTAATGAATTTTTCTGTAAAATCTAATTGAACTTTAATGTAAACCTTATTAAACTTTAATATAAATCTTATTAAACTTTAATGTAAATCTTATTAAACTTTAATGTAAATCTTATTAAACTTTAATGTAAAGCTTATTAAACTTTAATATAAATCTTAATGCATTTTTTTGTAAATCTTTTTTAATTTTTTTGTAAATCTTATTAAACTTTAATGTAAATCTTATTAGACTTTAATGTAAATCTTATTAAACTTTAATATAAATCTTAATGCATTTTTTTGTAAATCTTTTTTTAATGTAAATTTTTTCTGTAATGTATGTTTTTTTCTTTAAATCTAATTGAATTTTAATGTAAATCAATTTTTTTTTTTGTAAATCTTTTTGAATGTAAATTTTTTTTTTCAATGTAAATCTAATTTAATTGGAACTTTTTCTGTAAATCTTATTGATCTTTTCAGTAAATCTTATTTAATTGAAACTTTTTCTTTAAATTTTATTGATCTTTTCAGTAAATCTTACTCACATTTTTCCGTAAATCTTACTCTCATTTTTCTGTAAATCTTACATTTTTCTGTAAATTTTACTCACATTTTTCTGTAAATCTTACTCAACATTTTTCTGTAAATCTTACTCTCATTTTTCTGTAAATCTTATTCATATTTTTCTGTAAATCTTACATTTTTTCGTAAAAGTTACTCTCATTTTTCTGTAAATTTTACATTTATCTGTAAATCTTACATTTATCTGTAAATCTTACTCACATTTTTCTGTAAATCTTACTCACATTTTTCCGTAAATCTTAACTCGCATTTTTCCGTAAATCTTACTCAAATTTTTCCGTAAATTTTAATTTTTTTTGTAAATCCTACTTAATTTTTTTTTCTGTAAATCTTATTACGATAAAACTCCGAGATTCAAAGCGGAACCCACTCTGCTCAATAATAATTCAAAAGTAAACTTTTGCTTTTAAAAACCCAGCGTTGTTATGGTGGGGGGCGTGGTGTGTGCGTGTCGGGTGGTGGGGTGGGCGTGGTTTAATTAACAAATGAAATATTAATTAGTTAGAAGCTTCTTCTTCTTCTATTATGCAAATGTCGTCGTTTCCGTTCGCGCCATTTTTTTTAATGGAGTTGAAATTGAGCACGTGCGCATCCTCCTTGTCTTTTTTTTTTTCCTTCTATGCGCAGGCGCAGTAGAGGAGACAGTGGGCGGGGGGTGGGAGATGCGTGTTCATGAATATTAAATGTCGCCACCCCCTTTGGAACAACAACAGCTGACAGCGCCCCCTGCCATATACACCTTACCTCCGCTGGCTGCGAGGGGGCGCTGCACACTGTGTATGTACTTGTAATTGAATACATACGCTATTACAATGTCAGCCGCCTCATCCGCCGCACTTTTTATGCCAATTTTGCTGTTGAAGCAAAGATGGCGGCGATGAAAAACAAAAAGAAAAAAAAAAATGATGGTTAAAATTAACGCTTTTGTTCAACTTTTTTACGACTCAATAACGTCGACGGCAGCGGAAGGGGGTGCGGAGGGGTGCGGGGTGGAGGGGGAGAAAGGGGTAACTGTGATTGTTTTCAAAACTAATAACGACTTTTTGTGTAGAGAGAGAGAGATGAGTGACGTCATTGCGTGTCATCCGAGTGACGTCATTCGTCTATCTACGGTGTAATAATAATTACGAGATGATGACGTCGTTAATTACGTAATAATTTGTGCATCGTTAACGTAAAAACAAAAGTAAGATTTACGGAAAAATGTAAGATTTACAGGAAAATGTAAGATTTACTGAAAAATGTAAGATTTACAGGAAAATTTAAGATTTACTGAAAAATGTAAGATTTACAGAAAAATGTGAGTAAGATTTACAGAAAAAGTTCAATTAAATTAGATTTTCATTTAAAAAAATTTACATTCAAAAAGATTTACAAAAAAAAAAATTGATTTACATTAAAGTTCAATAAGATTTCCATCAAAGTTCAATAAGATTTGGATAAAAATTCATTAAGATTTACATTAGAGTTCAATGAGATTTACAGAAAAATTAAAAAGATTTACAAAAAAAAATAGATTTACATTAAAGTTCAATAAGATTTACAGATAAATTAAAAAAGATTTACAAAAAAAAATAGATTTACATTAAAGTTTAATAAGATTTACATTAAAGTTCAATAAGATTTACATTAAATGTTCAATAAGATTTACATTAAAGTTTAATAAGATTTACATTTAAGTTTAATTAGATTTACTGAAAAATTGAATACGATTTTGAAAATAAATAAAAAATGTGCGCATGCGCAATCGCACTAAATTTACGTAATGAAAAATTGGGGGAAGTGATGCTACGCAATCTACGGTAGTAGTCTACCGGTAAAAATTCTTTCAAATTCAGAATTAATTGATTTAGAATTTTTTTTCTTTTTCATTAGTTAATAATTTAAATTTTGTTTACTTTTTTAATTAATTTTAATTTCATTGTTGTCGGTTTTTTGTTTTCAATTTCGAAATGAGCTGTGAACCGATGATTAACTTCTTCTCCCTCGGTTTGCGCGAAGGAGAGTTTGAATTCCATCGCGCGCGCACCGAGATAGACGTAAAAAGAGATTCAAACCGGAAGTAGAAAATAGTTCTTTATTTATTTATTTATTTATTTATTTATTTATTTATTTATTTTTGTTGCGTATTAGTATTTGAATGTGTTGATCGCGTTGAAAAGTTGAATTTGTTTGCGTTGTGAGTGGTGCAATTGCAGCAGAGACTTGAGTCATTCTGCTAATTATTATTGCAACGTGAGCTGCGCATGAGCAGAGGTCAGGGCTGATGCAGGTGGCAGCACCCTACACTACACATCTCCTATTCCACAGTCTGCTATTATGATAATTGTACGGCAGTCGTCTGCGATCATCTTATCAAATTAACAACATTTTTTTACACCTCACCAGCGAAACTCACGCGTTCAGTTGCGATGCAAAAAAACAAAAAGTCGCCATTTTGAAAATAATGTACAGAAATTTTAACTCAAATCTCTCTCTTGTTTGTGGAGACTCGTCGTTCAAATTTCAAGCCGCCTTCCCACCAGGGCCTGTGGTGTGGCGAGTCTCACTTAAAAGTTAGGTACAACCACGCGTTCGTGGGAACACGCTCTACCCGGGATGGCGCGTGGTAGTTCGTGAAGGTTCGACCTTTCCCTCAAAATGGCGAGCCATCTCAAAGGGGGTTGGCTTGTCTCGTGATCCAGGAGCTCGCCAAAGCACGCGCCGTAGGAAGAGTGTGGCTTGTGGGGATACGACAGTTCGTCGGCTAAATCTTTTTTTTTTTTTTTTTTTTAAAAAAAGCCGGCTTCCCACGGCCTGTGGTATGGCGAGTCTCACTTAAAGTTAGGTGAAGGTTGCCATACCACGCGTCGTGGGAACGTGCAATGCATATGCTCTAGCCCGGATGGCGCGTGGTGGTTTGGGGAGGTTCGACCTTTCCCATGGCGCCGCTGTATCCAGGGAGAGAGCCTGATCCCGCGTAACACACACTTAAGAGGGAGGCGGGGCTTGGTGGATGAGTGGGCGGGGCTGATGTAGGTGAAAGGTGAAGAAGCGATTTATCATCGCGTTGCGCGGCGGCGGCGGACGATCTCTCAGCCAATTTATGACAACAAACAACAACAAAAAAAGAACAAAAAAAAAAAAAAGAATTTATTAACACAAAAAAAAAAAAAATAAATAAAAAAAAAAATTAATTTTGTTTTTTTTTTTCTATGATAAAGATAAATTGTTTTTGTTTTGTCAACCGAACACCGCAGCGCCCTCTCTCCACTCCCTCGCCATGACGACAGCGCCCCCTCATCTTTCCCTATGTCTAATTTGGCTTATGGAGAGAGCCAAAAGAACAATTGACGGCTGTTGACGTTTTCCGCCATTTTTATTTTTTTTTTTTATTTTTATTTTTATTAAATTAATTTTTTTTTTGTTCCGTGTGCGCATGCGCGTGGACATGATGGCGGGCGAGTGAAATTAATTGAACGGAATGAAAATCATATGTTGACGTGTTTTGATATGTGGGGAAAAAAAGGTAAATTGAATTTGCCGTCCATCAAACGTTTTTGGCGGCGGCGGCGGGAGCAGCGCCGACCGTCGATCGGGGATAATTAAACGCGGCTGCTGATGACGTCACCAGATGCCCAGCGTGCGTTGGGCGGGGCTTACGTAGCTCCTCCAGCCTATCCGAGTGCGTTTCGTAGGTCGGGATTATTTCAAGAGCAACTTTTTATGTGGAAAGTTAATTTCAGCAGAAATCTTAATGGGAAGTTAATTATAGCGTAACTTTTTATGAGGGGTGGAGAGGGAGGAAGTTAATCACAGCAGAATTATTTTTGTATCGATGACGTATTCGAAGCCACATCTTTTAATGGAAAAGTTAATTTCAGCACAGTTTTTTTTAAATACCGTTATGAGAAGTTAATTTCAGCAAAACTTTGTATGACAAGTTATTTGAAGCGCAACATTTTTTTTTAAAAAAAATTTTCGCATTTGAATCGGTTTTTTTTCCCCGGTTCACTTTGAATCTTTTGAATGAATTTTTTTTTGTTCAGTTTGAATCTTTTTTTTTTCTTTCGGTTCACTTTGAACCTTTTGACGGAATTTTTTATTGTTCGCTTTGAATCTTTTTTTTTTTTTTCTGTTCACTTTGAATCTTTTGAATGAATTTTTTTTTGTTCAGTTTGAATCTTAATTTTTTTTTCGGTTTACTTTGAATCTTTTGACGGAATTTTTTATTGTTCGCTTTGAATCTTTTTTTTTTTCTTATTCACTGTGAATCTTTTGACTGAATTTTTTTTTTTGTTTATTTTGAATCTTTTTTTTTCTTTCGGTTCACTTTGAACCTTTTGACGGAATTTTTTATTGTTCGCTTTGAATCTTTTTTTTTTTCTTATTCACTTTGAATCTTTTGACTGAATTTTTTTTTGTTTAGTTTGAATCTTTATTTTGTTTATTTTTGTTCACTTTGAATCTTTTGACGGAATTTTTTATTGTTCACTTTGAATCTTTTTTTATTTTTTTCTATTCACTTTGAATCTTTTGACTGATTTTTTTTTTTGTTCAGTTTGAATTTTTTTTTCTTGTTCACTTTGTTTTTTTTTTTTTTCGGTTCACTTTGAATTTTTTGACTGAATTTTTTTTTTTTGTTCAGTTTTTAATCTTAATTTTTTTTTCTTGTTCACTTTGAATCTTTTTTTTCGGTTCACTTTGAATTTTTTTTTTTTGGTTCACTTTGAATCTTTTGACTGATTTTTCTTTTTGTTCAGTTTGAATTTTTTTCTTTTCACTTTTGAGTTTTTTTTTTCGGTTCACTTTGAATCTTTTTTTTTTTTTTTTATTCACTTTGAATCTTTTGAATGATTTTTTTTTTGTTCAGTTTGAATCTTAATTTTTTTTTCTTGTTCACTTTGAATCTTAATTTTTTTTTCTTGTTCACTTTGAATCTTTTGACTGAATTTTTTTCTGTTCACTTTGAACTTTTATTTTATTTATTTTTGTCCACTTTGAATTTTTTTTTTTCCAATTGATTCTAACCACACATCGCCAGATTGATGGAGAGAAAGAGAGCTCGAGAGTTACGTTGTGTTGTTGCGTAATAGTAATAATAATAAGCCTCTGCGCGTGCGCGCGCGTGTGAATGAGAAGAGATTTGTTTGACGCTAGGTGTCGCTCACTCCGCCCCCCTCTACGCCCCTCCCCCCCCTCATCTAACTCAAAACATCACGGCGCTGTGTGGTTGTAATTCACACGTCGCCGCTAGGTGTCTCTCTCTCTCTCTGCCATAAAGTATCAATTAAATTATTTCGGCTGAGCGCGTGGGGTGTGGGCGGGGCTTCCAACCGGAACAAGAAGAAGAATTGTTTTCTCCGCATCTAATAAATGTCAAAAACATAAAAAAAAAAAACTCTCCAATTTTTTTTTTTTTTTTTTTGCTTTTTTGCTTTTTTCCCTCATTCGCTTTTTCGCTCAATTTTTTCTCCGCTCTCCGCCTTTCGCTTTCCTCCTTCTCCTCTTTTTTCCTATTTATTTATTTTTTGTTTGCATAGGAGTTTTTTTTTTTTTGGTTGGGTGACGTCGTCTGCTTTAAAACCTACGCCGCCATTTTCATCTCCCCGCAGCAGCGCCCCCCCCCCTCCCCCCTTTTCCGTTTTAGGGGGTGCGGGGGGTGGCAAAGGGGAGAAAAAAAAAAAAAGCGTTTTGATTTTATTTTTCTATTTTTCATCCGAATAAAAACGTCGCGGAATTGAAATCGATCGTCGCTGGTGACGTAGAGGGCGCTGTGTTAGGTACACCACGTGTGTGTGTGTGTGTGTGCGCGCGCGCACGCCATCTATCGGAGTTCATTAAAGTGTTGGAAGCCTATGAATATTTAATTTAATATATGCAAATGAGCCAATCGACTCGGCTCTCTCTCTCTCTCTACGTAAATGACAACGCTGCTGCTGCTGACACCTAGCGGGTGTGTGCCATTAGAGCGATGGAAATAATAATAATAAAAGTGTCGCCACCTAGCGGACAACACCAGCTCTCATCTCATCAATTTCTTTTTTTTTTTTTAAGGACGTATACGGTGGGGTGTAATTATGGGGGATGATTAAAATTTGGCTCTTTTTTTGTTGTTTCCCTGGTGCGGTCTATGATTAATGCGGGAGGAATGTAAACAAGAGCCAAGGGTTTTTCTTTTATTCCAATTTAAACACAAATTTTCGCTTTGAATTTTTCTATTTTTTTTTTAATATTAATTGCATCGTTTTATCAGTTGAATCCATTAAATTTCACTTTGAATTTTTTAAAATTATGCTTTAAATTTCACTTTGAATCCATTAAATTTCACTTTGAATCCATTAAATTTCACTTTGAATCCATTAAAATTCACTTTGAATCCATTAAATTTCACTTTGAATTTTATAAATTTCACTTTGAATCTCTTAAATTTTCACTTTGAATCTTTTAAAATTTTGCTTTAAATTTCACTTTGAATCTCTTAAATTTTCACTTTGAATCTATTAAATTTTGCTTTAAATCTCACTTTGAATCTTTTAAATTTCACTTTGAATCTCTATTAAAATTCGCTTTGAATCTGTTTAATATTCGCTTTGAATCTCTTTTAAAATTCTTTTTGAATCTCTATTAAAATTCGCTTTGAATCTCTTTAATATTCGCTTTGAATCTCTATTAAAATTTGCTTTGAATCTCTTTAATATTCGCTTTGAATCTCTATTAAAATTCGCTTTGAATCTTCTTAAATTTCTTTTTGAATCTCTTTAATATTCGCTTTGAATCTCTATTAAAATTCGCTTTGAATCTCTTTAATTTTCGAATTTAAATCTTATTTTTATTTTTTTTTTTTAACATGAAAAGTCTAAACATTAAAAATAAGGTTCGCTATGAATCCCTAATAAAGTAAAAACCGCAACCTAATAAAGAAAATGGCGGGGGGTTAAAAGTGCAAAAGAGCCCCTACTAAAATTTTGTACCCGTCGAGTTTATATATTTTTTTTTTTTTTATAGTTTTTTATTTCTGCTTATAATATTTATAAATATTTTTTTCTATGTATACGCGTTGTTGGCGCATGCGCGGTGATGATTTGTATCTCGAGTGTCAAATTGTTTATGCAGCGAGGATGAAAAATGGCGTTGGCTCCGCGCGTTCGACTATGAATATTTAAGTCTCTCCCCTCGTTCTACATACGCGAGATGGACTCTCTCTCTCTCCATCACTCCCTCTCCTTACACCACTCCCTCTCCACTCTCTCTATCACTCTATACTCTCTTTCTGCGCTTAAGCTGCATTTATAATAACAAGTTGCGCGCAATTTTTTTTTTTTAAGATGTGCGGTAAAAATTACGTTGCAAATCTGCATAAGTGGGAACTTAAGGGACTGACCTAGTATAACATTAGCCCCCACTTATGTAGGTTTAATCGCTTTTGAGTTTCACTTACGGAAGAGAAACAGTCCATACCTCCCACTTATAGAGGTTACATAAGTGTTTTAGTTCTCACTTATGGAGTAAAAAATAGTTTTAGATCTCACTTATGGAGAATGTTTTATGCTTCCCACTTATCGAGGTAGAATAACATAGCCTACGCAGCTCCCACTTATACAGTATATGTGAATTGGGTTTAAATGTCTCAGTTATAGAGATGAAACAGCTTTATGCATCCCGCTTATAGAGACCAAATACCGGAAGTTAATTTTTTCCCACTTGTGGAGGGTTAAAGGAGTTAAGTTTTCTCACTCACTTATGGGGTATAAAAAAAAGTAATTTACTTGTTTCACTTATAGAGGTAGAATTGGCTTTAATTTCTCACTTATAGAGGTAAAAAAATTTTATATTTTTTATTAGCTGATAATTCTCACTTATTGAGGTCAAATAACATATAATCCCACTTGTAAGAGAATAATTTTAGTTTTCTTAGTTCCACTTACAGAGGTTAAAGAGCTCATACTTCCCACTTATAGATACAAATTGGACTTTATGGACCTGAAATTGTCTTATCTTTCCCACTTAAGGAGGTAAATTTCTCACTTATATCGACAAAATGTTAAAAATTTCCCATTTATAGAGGTGAAATAACACATACATCTCACTTATCAGTTTTCTCAGTCCCACTTATGGAGGTAAATAGCTTTAACTGTGCACTTGTAGCTATTAAATAGCTACTTAAAGAGATAGAATAGCTTTTATGTCTCACTTATGGAGGGAAAAAATGATTGTCGCAGTTATAGAGGTTTTCCTGCTGCACCGAGAGTAAAATATCGATCTCACTTGTAGAGGTTTATTGCTTTGGCGCAGTGTGTGTTTGCGCAGAGAGTGAATGAAAGCGGCGTTAAATTCGCTTTGAACAGGAAGAGCGGCTGTGCTGCCAGATGAATGAGGAAAATTCCCTAATCTAATAAGGTTTATTAGTCGGAGAGAGAGAGGAAGTTGAAAGAGGAAGTGGAGTTATGACGGCTGACAAAATGGCGTTTACGATTCTTATTCCGCTACTACATGTTCTACTAAGACAATGTTCACTATAACGAAAATTTTAATTTAACGGAAAATGTTGATATAACGAAATTTTCTAAATGACATTCCCTACGACGAGTCTCATTATAACGAAATTCTTAATACCGGTATAACGAAATTTTCTAAACGACATTGTACGACGTATTCAGCGATCTCTTTATACAACGAGTCTCATTATAACGAAATTTCCAATCGACATTTTTAATACCGGTATAACGAAATTTTCAGTACAGCGAAATATTTTAGAATGAAAATTTTTTTTAGAATAATAGAAATTCTCAGTATAACGAAATTTTTTTAATATAACGAAATTCTTATTATGAAAAAATTCTCAATAACGAAACTTTCAGTATAACGAAATTTTTAGATTAAAAAAATTCTCAGTTTAACGAAATTTTCATTACCGGTATAACGAAAATTTTTTAGAATGAAGAAATTTTTAGAATAAAGAAGTTCTCAGTTTAACGAAATTTTCAGTATAACGAAATTTTTTAGAATAAACGAGTTTTTAGAATAAAGAAATTTTCAGTATAACGAATATTTTAGATTAAAGAAATTCTCAGTGTAGCAAAATTTTCAGTATAACGAAATTTTTTAGAATAAAGAAATTTTCAGTATAACGAAATTTTTTAGAATAAAGAAATTTTCAGTATAACGAAATTTTTAGAATGAATGACTTTTTAGAATAAAGAAATTGTTAGTATAACGAAATTTTCAATTTGGCTTAAAAAAAAAAAAAAAAAAAGTTCAGTATAACGAAATTTTTTTTTTGAATGAATGAGTTTTTAGAATAAAGAAATTTACAGTATAACGAAATTTTCATAATTCGGCTTTAAAAAAAAAAAAAGTTCATTATAGCGAAACTTTTTTTTACCTTTACAGTGTTTAAAATTTCATTATAACGAAATTCGCCGAATTATAATAACGAATATTTCGATTTAACGAAATTCTCTAAATCAACTAAATTTTCAATATAGCGAACTTTTCAATTAAAACGAAAATCTCAGTATAACGAAATTTTCAATCGGACTTCAATAAAAAAATTTTCAGTACCGGTATAACGAAATTTTTTTTGTAAAGGAAAAAAAAAGAGTCGAGTATACTTCCGGTTGTTTAAACGCGACGCGTAGGTCTTCTTTAAAAACGACGACGACGCTCGCGCCACCTACAATTTCAAAGCTGCTGCCACCTAAAAGGACACACATTTTTCATTTTTCTCTCTCTCTCCCACTCTCCATCACTCCCTCTCTCTCTCTCTCCTTCTGAGCTTCCGTAGCAAATTGACCGCAAAGCCATTACTCCTTCGAGTGGACATCTCTCCTCCCCCCCGACGCCTCCCCCTGGAAGGAAGCTTTTTTTTGTGAGAAGCCCCGCCCCCACCTGCCTCTCCAGCAATTACACTCCACCGCTGTGTGGCGCTAGGTGGCCGCTCCCTCTCCCTCCCTCAGCCCCAACTCAAACACAACGACAACTAAGGAATTTTTTTTTGTTTGCTTTTTATCTCACAACAAAAAAAATAAATAAAAAGAAAAAAATAAATAAACAAAAAGAAAAGAAAAAAAAAGAGGAAGGAAATTGATCTTGATGTAATGCGCATGCGCCGTTTGAAGAATTGTTCGATAAGTTTAAACCTGCGCACACAATTAATTAATCACTCTTCTCATTGGTCGCCCATAGAGAGAGAGAGAGAGGTTAATGACGTCATTCACTTATAGCAGTATCAGCTGCGGCAGAGACACCTAGCGTGTGTTTTCCACTGGGGTAAATAACGTTGTGGAGATATCGTTTGAAGCAGATTGGGGGAAAGGGGGGGGGGGCTTTTTGGAGGGGGGGGATTGTTTTTTTGTTTATCTTTTGTGTGTGTGTGTGTGTGGCGCCATCTCGTGGACGATATTAATAGTAGCCGTTCTATATCGATTAAGCATCAAAATATCAACAACAACAAAAAAAAATTAATAAGGTGGGGTTCAAAGTGAAAAAGAGCCAAAAAGGTGAAAACTTTTGATTCTAATGTGTATGAAAGAATTCGAAGATTCCAAATTGGAACAAAAAAAAACATTCTAAATTTGAACGTAAAAAAACTCGAAATTTTTTAATTGGAAAAAGTTTTAATAATTGAGAAAATGAAAAAGATTCCAAATTGGAACAAATAAAATTTTTAAACAAATGAAAGATTCAAAATTGTGTGGGGGGAAATGTAACATTCTAAATTGAAACTAAAAAAAAAATTTCAAATTTGAACAAAAAGATTTAAAATTCCAAAAAAAAAAAAAAACATTCAAAATTGGAAAAAAAAAAAAAATATTAAGATTCAAAATTGGAATAAAATTTTTTTTAAATTGGAACAAAAAGATTTAAAATTGGGGAAAAAAATAATTAACAAATTGAAAAATTCGAACGAGAAAAATTATTATTGGGAACAAAAAAATTCAAAATTCGAACAAAAAAAAAATTCAAAATTCAAACAAAAAAAAAATTCAAAATTGGAAGCAAAAAAATTCAAAATTGGAACCAAAAAAATTCAAAATTGGAAGCAAAGAAATTCAAAATTGGAACTAAAAAAATTCAAAATTGGAACAAAAAAATTCGAAATTGGAACAAAAAAATTCAAAATTGGAACAAAAACAAATTCAAAATTTGAAACAAAAAAAAATTCAAAATTAAAACAATAAAAACTCAAAATGAAAGACAAAAAAAAGAAAGATTCAAAGTGAGATCCCGAGAGTTGAAGTGTGTTTACGACGCCATCTGCCGTTCCGTTAATAGCGCAGATAGAGAGAGATTGCGTACAGTAGTAAATATCGATTAAACATTTGTATCGATATTTAATCTCGCTCCCTCGTTTTTTTTTTATAATGGGCGTGGGCTATACATAATATATACGCTGATATAGCAGGGCGTGGTTATTATACGTGTACTGTATATGGAGGGGGCGTGGTCATAAAGGGGAATGAAAATACTGCGGTAGTAAAAAAAAAAATAAAGTGCCGCGCGGAATTCTTATTTAAAAAAGTGTTATTAAAGAGTATAATTTAAGTAGTGTTATGTGTGTAGGGGGGTAGGGGGCGCTCTCGCCGCGTTGTAAATATTATTACGCTTAGCTCGGCGTTTTATATGCTAACTTATTACGTTTCCTCCCCTCCGGCTCACTCCACTGACGTCACCACGTTCTACCGTAGCGTCCAAAAGTGTTTAACGCGATTTATGAGTTTTCGGCGGAGATTGCGTAAACGTAAATAAAAATTTTTTTTTTTTTTTTTGGAAAAAGCGGAAAAACGCGTTTTGAAAGCGGCTTAGGTGATGTTAGAAAATAATCCTAGCAATTATTATTATTATTAGCGGTTTGTGCGGGGCTGCCGTAGACTGTGTAATAACGCGTCTACGGCGGCTGAAAATGGATTTTTATTTATTTTTTTTTTATGATGATATTTAATGCGCTATTTAAGTTTACGGAAAGCCGGGAAAAAACGCTGTCATCAAAAATAATACTCCATAGTAATTATTATTATACGGGGTCGCAGAGCGGGCCTCTACTACGCTCCTCCCACTTTTAATAAACTACGGGAAAAATAATTATTACGATATGGCGCGGAATGGATCTTCTGTATTCATATGGCTGTCTATCAGACGTTCATTTTCGCTTTGAATCTATAAATAATAAGATTTGATTCATTTGGATCTTTACATTTTTTTATTGAATCTTCACATTTTTTAGTTTGAATCTTTTTTCTTTTATTGAATCTTTGAATTTTCCGATTTGAATTTTTACATTTTTCAGTTTGAAACTTCACATTTTTTGGTTTGAATCTTTTTTCTTTTATTGAATCTTCACATTTTCTCATTTGAATCTTTACATTTTTTTAATTGAATCTTTGAACGTTCTGATTTGAATCTTCACATTTTTTAGTTTGAATCTTTTTTCTTTTATTGAATCTTTGAATTTTCCGATTTGAATCTTTACATTTTTAGGTTTGAATCTTCACATTGTTCGATTTGAATCTTTACATTTTTTTAATTGAATCTTTGAACGTTCTGATTTGAATCTTCACATTTTTTAGTTTGAATCTTTTTTCTTTTATTGAATCTTTGAATTTTCCGATTTGAATCTTTACATTTTTAGGTTTGAATCTTCACATTGTTCGATTTGAATCTTTAGCTTTTTTTGGTTTCTTTACATTTTCCCATTTGAATCCTCAAATTTTTTAGTTTGAATCTTATTTCTTTTATTGGATCTTTGAACGTTCCGATTTGAATCTTTAGCTTTTTTTGGTTGCTTTTATTGAATCTTTGAATGTTCCGATTTGAATCTTCACATTTTTTAGGTTTGAATCTTTTTTTTTTGAATTCTATTGAATCTCTCAACGTTCCGATTTGAATCTTTACATTTATTCAATTATTGAATCCTTATATTTTTCGCTTTGAATCCTTATCGGGTTTTTTCCTCCCCACTATGAATCTCTTTTTGATTCGAATCTTTCTTTTTAAGATTCAAAGCGGGAGCCGTGATTTTGTTCTATTGATAATAATCCACAATCCCACGTAAACGAGTGTTGCGTTGTGAGCTCCCTCTACCGCTTTTTAAAACGCGTTTTGTATGCATTTCCCTCCATCCTCTCATACATATACATTAGGTATAGCAAATCGCGGAGTATGAGCAGCCATTCACTCGCAGCCTCCAAAAATCACTCTAAAACAGGAAAAGCGTTTTCGAGTCAAGTGTGAACGGCGCTTAAAAAGCCAAAAGATGAGGCATTGGCGGGGGGGGGGCGAGTGGAGGGGGGGGGGCGGCAGGGGGAAGGAGAAGCAGACGACGATTGTTTAATGGCTCATGAGGAAAATGGAAATTTCAATTGTTGGAAGTGATAAAAGATGGCGGCGGTGGGTGGGAGGGGCTTCTTATCGCCTCTTTAACACGTGTTCCCTCCCGCCGCTGGCTGCGAGTGGGGGGATGGGGGTGGGGCGCATGCGCGAAAGGGGATTAGAGCGGCGGCGGAAGAGCGATGTTTTTTAAATGGGTTGCCGCGCGTTGGATTAAGCGCAGTGGGCGTGGTGGCTGCTTTTAATCTCCGATGTTGACGGCGAATTAACATAGCGAGGAGGCGGGGCTTATAAAAGCATCGGTAGGTGGGGCTTGATGACGTTTTGCATTCTGATTATGACTATGGCTTTTGATTTGAGCGCAGCCTCGGACGTGGGAACTGGGCCCTCCCCTCGTGCAGGGCGGGGCTTCTTTTCTGTCCCCCCCCCCCGAATGAAGTCAATGGCGATGACGCCATTTCGCGCCTTTTTTTATGGCGCTAAAAATTATTATTTACAGTATGGTAGTTCTTTTTTTAGATAAATCCAACTGTTATCCAATTGTCAAATTTCATTATAACGAAGTTGTCAAATTTCATTATAACGAAGTTGTCAAATTTCATTATAACGAATTTTCAAATTTCAATATAACGAAATTCACAAATTTTAATGAAACGAAATTTTCAAATAATGAAAATGTCAAAATAGCGAAATTTTTAAAATATTGTAACGAAATTATCAAATTTCAATATAACGAAGTTCTCAAAATAACGAAATTTTAAAAGTAGCGAAATTTTCCAAATAAACGAAATTTCAAAATAACGAAATTATTAAATTTCTATATAACGAAACTCTCGAAATTTTAAAGTAGCGAAATTTTCAAAATAACTAAATTTCAAAATAACGAAATTAATAATTTTCAATATAACGAAATTTTAAAGTAGCGAAATTTTCAAAATAACGAAATTTTAATTTAGCGAAATTCTCAAAATAGCGGAATTTTCAATATAACGAAATTCTCAATATAACGAAATTCTCAAAATAGAGAAATTTTCAAAACAACGAAATTTTCTTAATAACGAAATTTTCAATTCAATATAACGAAAATTTCAAAATAGCGAAATTTTCAAATTTTAATATAACGAAGTTTTTACATTTTAAAATAACGAAATTTTAATTTCTAACAAAAATCCTCAGTATAACGAAATTTTTCAATAGAACGAATAATAAGGTGGGGTTAATAGAACGAAAAAAATAGAACGAAGCTGTGTTTATTACTTGTACTATATAAAAAAAAAACATAAGTGATCCGGTTCAGCTTTTATACAGTATTTAAAAAGATCCTGGAACGATATTAAGACCCGTTCTTTTTTTTTTTATACCGTATAATAAATTGTCTTCGCTGTAAGCTCAGTTGATAGCAGCCCAATGAGAAGAAAGTGGGCGGAGAAATCACGACGACACACGAGGGAGGGGCCTAAGTACGTGTAGTGGGCGGGGCTAACAAGTGTTGATTCGGTGGGGGAGGAACCTCCTTTTTTTCGTTTTTTTCATTTTGGATTCCACTCAAAAAAAAAAAAAAAGAAAATAAATTAAATTGAACGATGAAGCGGAGGAGTTAGAAAAAAAAACTCGCTTCAAACTTCTTTTTTGATGTCGGACAAATTTAATTTGTGCGTGGAGTGGCACCGGGAGAGAGCCTTAAGGGGGGAGGGGTTTGTTGTTGGCCGCGGCGTGCGATGGCGCTGCTGCTGCCGTTGTAGCTGCTGCCCCTTTTGTTTCGCACTCGAGGGCTCAAGTAGGCTTATGAGCAATGCGCCTGCGTTAGCGTTGTTTGCCCTCTGAAGGACGTCTCGAGGGGCTCCACCCACCCACACGCCCCACCCCTCCCTCTCCTTGCGCTATCTCCGAGTCAGGCGTGACGTCAGCGGACGAATAAATTTGAGTTTGCGTTCGACGTTTTTCCAACGTTTTTCCGCCGTTTTTTTTTTCTTTCTCTCTCTCTCTCTCTCTACTGCTCTCTATTCCTATACGCTCTGCTCCTATAGGATCCTTCAGATTGGAAGCGATTAACTTTTTATTTATTTGCTGGCGCATGCGCACAACCGCTCATCTGATATAATAGCTTTTTTTCTTCTCTTCTCTCTCTGTTCTTTCGGAGTTTTGGCAACGTCAAAGGGTACGCGGATTTATTGTAATATACACCCACAGCCGAGGTGGGTGGGGTCTCGTTTTGAATCTGATGTGGAGGGAGGGGAAAGAGAGAGAGAGAGAAGAAGGGGGTTTCAAAGCGAGACAGGCTTAGCCCGTAGGAATAGCAACGCATGCGTATTACGTGCATTCACATTTAAAAGATTCAAAAACGATGTTTATTTTAAAGATGAAGAAGGTGTGCAGAGTGAATAGATGGAAAGCGAAAAGATTTGTAGCTGAAAAGATTTACATTTGAATAGATTTACATTTGAAAAAGATTTACGTTTGAAAAAGATTTACATTTGAAAAAGATTTACATTCGAAAAAGATTTACATTCGAAAAAGATTTACATTCGAAAAAGATTTACATTCGAAAAAGATTTACATTCGAAAAAGAT